>BGPT01001106.1:3892-64279 GCA_003297045.1 Symbiodinium sp. clade C Y103
TGTGTGACAAAGTTGTGTGTGACAAAGTTGTGTGTGACAAAGTTGTGTGTGACAAAGTTGTGTGTGACAAAGTTGTGTGTGAAAGAGTTGTGTGTGTGAGAGTTGTGTGTGACAAAGTTGTGTGTGTGAGAGTTGTGTGTGGGAGTGAGACGCGGGAGGCGGAGGAGGAGGAGGAGGAGGAGGAGGCGGCGGGAGGTGCAAAGCAAAAAACAAGAACCCCACACAAAGTTGTGGGGAACTATACCATTGAAGTAGCAAATTGTCCCTATTTGCAGGGAACCCCCTCGTCCGTAAATCAAACAAGGTTAACATTCATCCGGGGTTATGATATCTATGGCCGCCGGTTTACCATCAATTGTTGTTTTTTTCCCATTCAACGGATTGGTTTAAGGGAACATATTCAGCAAAACCCCCCATGTTTCATGGGAAGAACCCCCTGTAAATTGTCCCTTTTTCACCAATCCATTGATTGGTTTATAAAATCACCATGAAAAATCATGGAATAAAATCACCCAATTTTGCCTTTTTCACCAATCCATTGACTCATGACCAATCTCCTTCCAGGTCCAGCGCTTCGCGCTGGCACTGACGCAAGAGCAGCCTAGGCACCGTTGATTGGCGGAGGGGTCATATCTAGGACCTGGTTGAATGGGGACCATGAAACAACATAGAGCCCATCTTCGGATTTGTTTGCTGCTTTTGAAAAGAAAACACATGTTTGTTGTGGTAGTCACTAGATGTACTATTTCTGTATTTCAATCACAACTTTGATGTATAGTAACAAAAATAGAAACTACCAGAATCTCTGTACAACGATAGCAACTCTTAAAATCCATCGATGATCATCACTTATACTACCCTCTGGTAGAGTAACATAGACCCTGAGAATAGCTATTTTTAGTGGAAACTCATCTTCCAACTCCTATCTGACAGGGTCTATGTTGATTTACTGGAGAGTACATAACTATGAATAGATAGGTAATTAACTGGTTAATTTAAGGGAAAAATCCATGGTTTCCTGTAGATTTTCCCTTAAACCAATCCAATGAAACTATGAATCATTTGGACCTATATCAACCCATCAACAGTGCGACCTGTTGATCGATGGGTTTCCCGGCGTCGCCGCCAGCTGAGCACCAGCCGACTGTCCCACCAGGGCTACAGGAGAGTCCTCCAGCTTGGCTCCATAGGAAGCCTCGGAAAAACATGGGGATCTGTACGGGTGAATATATGGTTTATAGATGATTTATACATGGCTAATAATGGCCATATATTCGTTCATAATGGTTAATGGTAATCAAATGTGATTCATAGTTGATATTAGTTCCTATAATGAGTAGCCATGCTTGATAATGGTTCATGATGGTCAGTAGTGGTGATGAATGGAGTTTCCCTTTGGTCATCAAACCGGGCGGGTGTTCAGAGGGAAAATCATCAGCAAATCTGGACTTTCGGTACCATCACACATGGAGGTTTTGACGGGAAAATCGAGCCAAAAAGAGGAATTGTCCATTGCAATGTTTGAGTACCGGATCTGTAACTTGACTCCATGGCTGAGGTGAAGATGTGAGGAATTCTTCTGAGGATTTAAGTTGAAAAGCCGTTTGTATCTCACAAAATTGGGGAAATATGATGAAATACAATACATGATAATATATGTTGAAATCATAACCATCAAACATGGACACTTGAATGAAGACCACTGGGGCAGCTAAATCATTGACAATGATTAAGATCCGGCTGCATGGACATACGAAAGGCATGGTGATCGCAAGTACCCGATTCCCGGCCATTGATAGATATGCATATCATCTAGCTATCTCTCTGTCTCACTACAAATAGAAATGAAATATATCTATATATATTTACACATACATATACATATTATATCATAATATATCTATATTTGGTTGTGAGTCAAAACCCTGGCACCCTAGGTACCCTAAAATAGCTGGTTGATGGATGTTTATTTCCCCAAAAAAGGTAATAATAGATCTTGAGCCATCCCCATTTCTGTCTCTATCATCTCTCTATATCTCTATGTTTCTATGTGTCTATCTCTCTATCTCGTTAGGCCTCTATGTCTATATGTTTCGATGAATCTATCTGTCCAGCTCTCTATCTCGCCATGTCTCTATGTCACTGTGTCCTGATGTCTCTATGTCTCTGTATCTCGATCTTGCTGTCCCTCTATATCTCCATCTATCTATCCATCTACCTATCTATCTCTCTATCTCTATGTCCTTAGTTCAATATGTAGATGTATATATATATATATACATATCTACCACTATCTATCTATCACCATCTATCTATCATTATCTATCCTTCTGAATATAGATTTCATGATCTATCTGGCAGCATCAATCTATATTTATATATTTATCTATTTATCTATCCATACCTATCTATATCCAGCTATCTATCTATATCTATCTATATCTATCTATATCTATCTATATCTATCTAACTCTATCTATATCTATCTAAATCTATCGATATCTATCTAAATCTATCTATATCTATCTATATCCAGCTATCTATCTATATCTATCTGAATCTATCTGAATCTATCTATATCTATCTATATCTATCTATATCTATCTATATCTATCTATATCTATCTATATCTATATAATTATATCAGTATTTATCTATATCTATATCGATCTATCTATATATCTTTATATCAATATTTATCTATCCATCGATTTATGGATCTATAGATCTATCTATCTATCTATCTATCTATCTATCTATGTAAGCTAATCAATTCTACTCTAATCTACCTAATCTAATCTGATCTATCTAGTCGTGCTAGTTATCTATCTTTCTCATCTATCTAATCTATCTCATCTATCTAATCCATCTAATCTATCTAATCTACCTAATCTATCTAATCTAACTATCTAATCTATCTATCCATCTATCTGTCCATCTATCTATCTATCAATCTAATCTAGTCTAGTCTGATCTGATCTAATCTAATCTATCTGTCTATCTATCTATGTATCTAATAACATCCTATCTAATCTAAGCTTATCGTTTCTAATCTGCCTGTCTGGCTACTCTATCTATCTTTCTGTCTGTCTATCTATCTATCGATCTATCTATCCAACGATCTATGGAGCTATCTTTCTATCGCTCTAATCTATCTATCAATCCAATCTAATCTAGTCTGATCTAATCTAATCCAATCAATATGTCTATCTATCTTGTATCTAATGGGATCTTGTCTAATCTAATCTAATCTAATCTAATCTAATCTAATCAATATGTCTATCTATCTTGTATCTAATAGTATCTTTTCTAATCTAAACTCATCTTATCTAATCTGCCTGTCTGTCTAATCTATCTAGAGTCTGTCTATCTATCTATCCATCCATCTATCTATCTATCTATCAATGAATCTGTCTGTCTGTCTGTATGTCTTTCTAATCCATCAATCTATCTATCTATCTAATCAATCTATCTATCTAATCAATCTAGCAATCCAATCTGATCTAACCTAATTCAATCCAATCGAATCTAATTTAATCTGACATAATCTAAACTTTCTATCTATCTAGTATATTGGTTCACATATCTGATCAAATCTAATCTAATCTAAACTTTCTATCTATCTAGTATATTGCTTTACATATCTATCTGCCACTTTCTATCTATCATTATTTAGCATTATATATCTATCCATCTATCTACCAATCTATCTATACATCGTTTTCTATCTCTCGATCTATCCATCAAACAACAATGTCTATCTACCACTATCTATCTACTACTCTCTATTACTATCTATGTGTCACTATCCATCTACAATTATATATCTATCTTTATCTGTGTATCACTATCTAGCTATCTATCATGGTCTATTTGCCTTTTTCTATCCACATGCACTGTTCTTTCTTTATCTGTCTATTTCCAAATTGATCTAAATTGAACTCTGTTCTATCTTTATTTATCTTTGTTTGTCGATGAATCTTTATCTATCTACGTATTCATCTATCGTTATCTATATCCAACTACCTAGCTTTATCTATATATTGTTTTCTATTTACGTACCGTTATCTATCTATCTTTATCTATCTACATAATGTTATTATCTATCTGTATCCAGCTCTACGTATCTATGTGTATCTATGTGTCAATATCTACATTTATCTATACCATGTGTCTTTTTGTGTTCATTATGATCTTTGTCTATATGTGTTTTTCAATTTTTACTTATCTATATCTACATCTCTATCTCTATATATACGTCTATATAACCCAATCTAATCCAATTCCAATCCAATCTTATCTATCTATAGGCTGTACATCAACCCAATGTGATCTGTCTTGATTTCGTGCCATGCGACTCTGCAACTGGAGTCATTTCATGTTGTGACATATGGTCCATATGGTCGACAATGTCATGTTCTTTGTGAAACCGTTCAATTTCCGGTGGTCAGTAAAAATCTCAAAGTGCAACCTGCAGTTCCAACAAAGAAACAAACATCAGCACATCGAGGGTTCCACCTTTCCGCCGTTGGATGCTGAGCAACGAGGTTGTCTTTGATCCATGCGAGAGCCAAGTCCAGATCATCCAACATCTCGGGCATGGTGACCATGGGGTAGTTTCCTGAGCGACTACTGGGAAGCTATGGGATGATGAACATGGGCGCCAAATGGCTCAAACACGGGCGCTTATTTTTTTTGCCAAGGCGTGCAAAATCATAGAATTTATAGAATTGCAGTAACTAGCAAAACTCGACATGGCAAGGAATTGTGCGCATCTTCTTGAGATTCGTGTCGTCTCTTTACCTTTACAACATTGTGTACTTTTCTTGGGTACCGGGAAATTCCCAGCGGTTTACCAAGGAATTGACCACTTCAGCATATCGCAAAGGTCTTTTTGGACGCTGGCTTCCAATGAATAGCGACACTGGAAACTCGGAGTCCTTCCTGGAATTGGATGGAATTGCAACAATATCAAATAGTAAGAGTCCTGGAACTGTATTAAAAAGTTCCAATCACAGTGTCCTTCTACCCTTTGATTTTGGATGTACAGTAGCCTTGCGGAAAGAGTTCACCATTGAGTCATTTATGAAGTAACCAATCTGACCTCAGACTCCAGGCATGGCCAATTCCCCTGGTCCTTCCAGCGATAGGTCATCCACCCCAAACATATCTAAAAAATGTATCGGTCTATGTTTATATATGTATATATGTCCATATATATATATATATGTATTGTTGTTGAAATAGTATGGTATCTATAAAAAAGGTTTTGATAATGTTATGATATAATATGGTTACTGTATCTGATAGATTGTTTTAAATATATGTACATGTACAAATGGATACCAAAAGAGATAGCTATTGATCCTTTTCCATTGTTTCCAGGGCCCCAAGCCCCAATTTGGGGCCAGGACAACTCCAGTCACTAGCTGCCCGCAGTGCGAGCAGTGACATTCAACAGCCACACATGGCATCAACGCGTCTTCCACTTGTCCACCGTTTTGACATAACTGCGGTGGCGTGGGTGTAGCTCAAATGCGGGACACATTGAGTCTATATAGTATATATTAGTATATACATATGTATATATAATATTGTATATACATGTACTGTATATACATACATATATATATATATACTACATACATTCATATACATTTACTGTATCCCATCTCATATTGTAGAGTGCTTGCTTTGAATTTCACGGTCCACACTTGGAGGGACACAGTTTTGAACCATTTTACTTGTGCCAATTCACACGAACATCAACTATGATGGGATCGCCTTACACAACAAACGCTTCAGACTCTTCAGAGGGCTCAGTCGCTTCCCTCTCCATATGGATAGCAACCTATAACCTTCCGTGGCTCTTTGTTTACCAAAACATAGATGGAAATCAGTCAAACTAGAAGCACCCAGTCCGTGCTGCTTTCAATTTTCACCACCAGGCAGTTCAACAATTTCAGCCCTGTTTCACATAGGATTTGACCAGCTGAATCTGCGCAATTTTTGTTGAGGAAAAGTATTGACATCTCTCGGTTTTGCTCAGACCCGCAGGAAATAAAACTGGCTCTGGGACTGGTTCATCCCATAAGCCCAAACTCGAAGGTGGAAAACCCACAAAGCAAGGTCGGTTTTGACGTGGAACCATCTGCAGCCGAGGTTGAGCCAATTTCGAGAGCCATCCATGCCAATTTAAGATGCTCTCACAATTCTTGGACCATCATCCTAGGTTTCTTACGGATCATTCTTTGCCAAATGTTCCAGACCACAAAAATAGATCTGGGTAAATTAGGAGGCCAGTTTTGGCATTTGTAACCGTAAGAGCTACTGTATCGATTGTGACCTTGTTGTAACTGTAGTTTGGCCAAATGAAAGGATAGAAACAAGCGTTGGTCTGTGAGACCATGGGGGGATAGCCATGGATCAACACCATGGATTCGGTGCCAGTATCACTAGTGACACCAAGGCTTCAAGGTCTGAAAAAATCGCTTTATGTTTTTTTTGCTGAGTTGGTGAAACAGAAATCGTGTCTGATGAAAAGCAAAGAACAATGGTATCCAAATCCAAGCGCATCCAAGTTGGGGATATCCCAATCCAAAATCCAACTGTGCAGCTGAATGAGTTTTGCTGGGGAAAAAAGAAAACACCTAGACTTCTGACAGCTGAGGCCTGGCTTCGTGGCTTGGGTTTTTTTTCCCCCCCACAAAGTGAGCATTTTGAATATATCTTATGTAGTAGTCTATATAGACTACAAATGGCTGTTAACATAGACAACCATGATTATCCAATGTACCAGTCTATATACAGACTATAGCCTAGAATAGCTATCTATAGTCTATAGTTTATACTGGTCTACAATAGGGAAAAAGATGATCTATGGTGTGGTTCGGAAACTTTCAGTAGCTTCTTGGCTCTCCCTTTCATGGGGAATATATGGATACCCATGGCTCCTTCGTTCTCTCCTTATCACCAAGTATTGATACAATTGATAAACCACAAATTTGGGGGTGTCCTATTTGTGGGCAAACCCTTCGAAGAGGAGATACTATTGAAGAACAAACAGTATGCAAAAATCACTCATACAACAAGTTCATATAATTTTACGCAACATCATCACAGCACAGCGTACACAGCATGCACGAGAGTTGTCTGATTCACTGGCTCCCAGTCAGCTGCACACAGACTCACAGGGGTCCCAACATATTTCAGCAACAAGGAACTACAGACTGATATCCTTGTGGCATCCTACGGCTGTTAAAGTTGTAAGCGGGATCGATTGGTAATGACAGTGTGTCCTGCTTTTTCAAAAAATAATAGGTTAAGTCATGTTAAGTCATGTTGTTGTTTTTCTTTTATGTTTGGCTGATTCTTTTCCATTCTATTTCCCCGCAAACAAAATACAGTGAGTAATGGTTTCAACCGATACTATTTTGCCATTCCAAATGATAATGTTAAATGTTGACAAGGTTGGTTGGAAAATGTTGGAAATACTGTAGAACACATAGTTATTTCGGCCCCCTACCATTATCATGAAAAGGCTCAAATGAAATACAGTAATTAGTCAAAAAGACCTTAAAAATCAGAAAATCAGCTGGGACCCCAGTTTCGCATTGATTCGGCACAGAAAGCCGCCGGCGGATCCTCTTCTCAGCAGCCGCAACATCGACGCGCGGGTCGTCCGGATTTCACAAAGGGATCTTGACTCATCAAGTCGCGCGCGCGGGGGCGCTTGCTGGGATCCCTCACTAACATCTTTTTAACCTTGGCCAACGAGGTACCGAGCACAAGGTGAGAGGTGGTATGACTGGATGAGACCTGAGGCCACCCAAACAGTCATGACGATTGATTTCTGATTTGGGCCATTTATGATTACCAAATAGATCTCTCTATCTGTATGTAAATATACGGCAAATGCCTGGGTTTTGCCCGGAACTGCAACGGTAACGGGACTCAGAATCATCATCATCATCATCATCATCATCATCATCATCGATCTTTCCCAATTGAATGTAAAGTTTAACGGGGTGGAAATTTATATTCCTAAATACCCTTGTNATCATCATCATCATCATCATCATCATCATCATCATCGATCTTTCCCAATTGAATGTAAAGTTTAACGGGGTGGAAATTTATATTCCTAAATACCCTTGTTGATCTTCCCAATTGAATGTAAAGTTTAACGGGGGTGGGAATTTATATTCCTAAATACCATTGTTGATCTTCCCAATTGAATGTAAAGTTTCACGGGGGTGGGAATTTGTATTCCTAAATACCCTCGTTGATCTTCCCAATTGAATGTAAAGTTTAACGGGGGTGGGAATTTGTATTCCTAAATACCCTCGTTGATCTTCCCAATTGAATGTAAAGTTTAACGGAGGTGGGATTTGTTTATTCCTAAATGCTCTTGTTGATCTTCCCAATTGAATGTAAAGTTTAACGGGGGTGGGAATTTATATTCCTAAATACCCTTGTTGATCTTCCCAATTGAATGTAAAGTTTAACGGGGGTGGGAATTTGTATTCCTAAATACCCTCGTTGATCTTCCCAATTGAATGTAAAGTTTAACGGGGGTGGGAATTTATATTCCTAAATACCATTGTTGATCTTCTTCATTGAATGTATAGTTGCATCAACATTTGTTTGGGAATGGTGAACCTCTACGCTGCAACGCCTGGGCAAA
The DNA here is from genome assembly GCA_003297045.1 of Symbiodinium sp. clade C Y103. Taxonomy (NCBI): domain Eukaryota; class Dinophyceae; order Suessiales; family Symbiodiniaceae; genus Cladocopium; species Cladocopium sp. clade C. The sequence goes on from BGPT01001106.1 coordinate 12,579, forward strand.
GCCCAGGCGTTGCGCGTANTTGATCTTCTTCATTGAATGTATAGTTGCATCAACATTTGTTTGGGAATGGTGAACCTCTACGCTGCAACGCCTGGGCAAAGCCCAGGCGTTGCGCGTATACTTAGCATTCTCGGTTACACATCCCACTTACAAGGCGGTGAAAAAAACGATATACCCTCCGGTAATCAAGCATGGGTTGCTGGAAAATGCACCATTTATAGTCTATAGTTTATCTTTCCAGCTACTAACCTCGATATTTCCAGGGGATTTCCCAAACATTTCCCCTTTATTCATTGGTGATGTCCCATTGTAAAGCCCCAGGAGTTGGTCGAGACTCCGGATGAGGACGTTGGCCTCAGAGGTCGCGGTGTGAAACATTTTTTGACCTCCACCTTTAAAGGGTAGATGGTCAAAACCGTGCTTGGTCTCCTTGCTTTTTCTTTGTTATTGATATTGTTACAGTTGTGGTTGTGGTTGTTGTTGTGGTTGTGGTTGTTGTTGTGGTTGTGGTTGTGGTTGTGGTTGTGGTTGTGGTTGTGGTTGTGGTTGTGGTTGTTGTTGTTGTTGTTGTTGTTGTTTGTGGTTGTTGCTGTTGTTGTTGCTGGTGTTGGTGTTATTGGTGTGTCAAGAAGCAACCAATCAATTCGAATAATTTCAACTGTATATAATTTACGTCATCATTAACTCTGGTCAGTGCAAGGCCAACTGATCTCCGATTCTCCTTCAACATCGCAAGTTTGGGCATAGTCACAGCACCCCTGCTATGTCCAAAGGGGCAACCACATTGAGGTTAATGGCCCCATGGGTAAAACACCTCCAACAGTGGCAGAGTCTAATAAAACTTAGCGGAAAACCCTGGGGGCAACATGGGTAAACTAACCGAAATGTAGAAAACCAATGATTTCCCTTTGAAAATGATCTACCTACAAATGATGGGTTTTACACATCCATGTCTGTTTACAGGAGGGTAAACATCAATGCAAGTGGTGTGAGTGAGTTCTTTGATGCACACATTTGGTGGAATAGTCATTCACATGCGCTGCAAAATTGTTGAAGTCAGAAGAACATGTCAAGTTTAACTGTACCTCTTCTCGGAAATCGCGGAGTTGATGTTCCAGTGAAACTTGACAAAAATGCAATAAGATTTTTTTTGCATCCAAATATGGAAAAGACAACTGGAAATTGTCGTATTTTCGAGTAGTCACCGCGGTCTCAAGTCGATCCGAGTGGCCAATGCACCAACGAAAAAAGGCACGCCCCTGGGGATGCTTTTGCCACTTGCTTCACCTGAGATAAGGCGCAACGAAGCCATGGAGGACATGCAACCACTACAACCTAAATATTACACAACTAGTTAACTATATATATAACATGTTACATACATCATACATCTATAATCATCTGTACATATTTGTGTAAATGAGAATCTATGAATGTAAGTGACAAAGAAAAGGATATCACCGGCACCAAGCAAGCAACGAAATCGACCACCTTAAAGGGCTATCCAATCCCCAAAAAGGGAAACTACAGAGACCTCGAATTCCGCAGAACATGTAGAGTTTCTACTCCTAAGATGATGACCCTGCCATGACGACATGGGGGTAGTTGGAGGACTTTCCTCTCAACATCAGCTATTCTCAGGGTCTATGTTTGTTGGGATGATAAACAGAACCAGCCAATAAAATGGAGAATCGCCAAAGAAAGACAGGATGGAAAAACACAGCAAAAGATTTCACCAACAAAGACGGGGAACACCAAGAACAAAATGGTGGGATATCCTACTCCTGCTAGCCTCAAGCCTTCATCTGGCTCCATGTTAGTGATCGGGTACAATCCACATTCAATACTGTACACTAAGGGCTGTGTTCGGGTGACAGCTTGCAGTAGCACCTACTGACCAATGAGACTCCTAGTATCATTCCCACCAAGTGCAAATATCATCCCACCCTTATATCAATGATGAAATAGTTGAAGAGCATCATTCAATGATTCAAGTCAATAATCACAATGGGAAACAAGAAAAAATAGAATTGATAAGATTGTGATTCGATCATAATCATTCCCCTCTGTCAACCAGCATAAACCATACTCATGATTGAAGGATTATTAATCCATCAACACTCATGTGTGTACCATTTGCTTAATAATCAACATGAGTATAATTGATAATTTCCATCATTGGAGAATATCCATCAAATATCTATCCTTTCCAATTGATAAATTCATATCAATATTTCATGTCCATATTAATAATTGTCATTCACATATTACCATTAATTAGCAATCGCAATGACTACCCTCATTTACGCTTGTTGATACAAACATCACGAAAATGATCTCCGTGCTAAAGATAAGAATTTACATATATACCTGTGATTCTCATTCCGCTATAAATCCCATTGATTACCAATGATCTCCAACTTATATGATATTATACCATTATATTAATATTGTTTCCCATGTCATTTTCAATATATTCCCAGTGATCATAAGACTGAAATAGTCAACAAAGAATCATTTACCAATATATATATATATATAGGTACCCGATTGTAATACCACCCCCTGGACTAAGATTACACAAATAACAATGATCAGGGATTGCTGACCCTATACGGACATACTCAAAATATGTCCGCCAGGCACTGCTCGATTCCATGTGATGCATGAACATGTCAAAGAGCAAAACACACTGTAAAACGCAGTGCAAAATGAAGTTTTCAAGATCTGGACTTTATTGTCTCCGTGGAACCACAAGGTCTTTATCTTGAAAACATATATACTGTATAGGTGTCATCACCGAGACATCACGATGACGCCAAAATGAATAACCACAAAAAGAAATCGGACAAAAAAATGGAAAAAATAACATACTGGAAATGCAGTTTCGTATGGTATTTACTGTGTTTTTTGCTTATGCATGTGGATACGGGGTGTGGTATTGCAATCGCGCGCCTATATATACATATTATATATAATTGCAATGTTCATCAATTGTCCCATCATAATGTTGGTAACCGCACATCTTGTCGCCAAAGATCACAATTATATACATATATATATAATTATACATATATATATATAACTATATATATATATAATTATATATATATATATCCAAATTGATATCACCCGGCCTGTGTCGTCTGTCTCTGTCACCAGGTGATATATCAAGACCGCTGCCCGCAGCAGCACCAGGCTCAAGGAGGCCACCAGCATCACGGGCAGAATCTGGGGCGGAAAATTTTGCGGCGCATGGGTAATGGTGGTTGATGGTGGTTGATGGAGGGTAGATGTCTGTAAGGTCTACTATTATTATTATTATTATTATTGTTATTATTATTATTACTATTATATATATATATATACATATTTATGCATTGATTTGCAATTACATCTATTTGACGAGAATGTTGTTGCTGTTGTTTTTATCCAAAATGCAGTGCTAACTTGAAGCATTTCTATCTTTTTTGGGGGGGTACCCAGAAAATCCTATGATTGTTGATGATAAGGACCTCTCCACAAGAGTAGTTGAATAAGCCGCTGTCATTGGGCTTGATGTTTGTGGGCACCTTAATAATTTTAATGCGGCCTGTTTGTTGGGGGAGTTACCTTTGTTGGGTCGGTACCCAAAGATTTCCATGAGATATTGGTTCTGGTTGTGGCTAAACGTGCCATAGCGACATCATCTGAAATCCGTAATTGGAGGAAACACAGTTTCGTTGTGCTTAGTGTTTTTGTTACTATTCGGACTATTCGTTAATTGCCATGCTTTGGATTTCGGATCATCATATTTGTTATTGAAATCACACGTCAACATCGCATTGATAAACCCCCAGTTTATTCACAGGGGGAGTGCTACTTATAACTGCAGTTGACACAAGTTCTCAATATGGGAATTTCCTAACTGGGGGTAGTTGATCTTGGGTTAAATCATGCAAATAAGAAGCAAGCCTAGCCTAGACTGCAATGGGAAGACAATGCAACAAATCTATCACGCCAAGGTAAAGTACTCCCTGGACTTCCGAAATGGAATTTAAGGAAAAATGATGAAACATGTACGGCAAACATAAAAACTCCCGCAATCGCTGGATTGCAAAAACATGAACCAGTTCAATTCCATGGATTTCAGATGTTTCCAGTGAAAAGCAAGGTACAGTATACCAACAGCAACAAGAGTCTAGAGGTGCCATTATGGCTAACAAAAACCACATGTCAGTAGCAAAAATGCAGATATGGTCAAGAAACGTGGCAATGCAACCACAGAGATGCAGAAAGAAACATACTTGAGAGGAAACATCAAACAGCGTCGGAAAGAGACTTAAGATGCGAAACAAAGAGCACCACAGAGCTAGCACTGTCTATGAATTGAAGGCTAACTGTGGCCCCGGAGCTGGTTGAGATGCCCCAAATTTCCGCCTCTGCAATCGAAAGAATTCGCCACTGGTGACATTCCCCATGTAATAACCGTCAAAGAATGTCCAGCCTTTTTCTTTGATGCCATACACTTTGTTGCTGCCAACTGCAGCAACAACACCCCATCTGGACAAATTTGACCGCTTTCTAAACTTGGAAGGTACACCTCTTGTGGGTCGATTCCCTACATTAAATGACCTATTCAGCCATCGTATGACATGAGGTTGGTGTGAGGTGAGGTCGCTACATAACTAAATAGATTAACTAAAAGTAATTAAATATAAATATATATATATATACATGATTATATATGTATAATTGATTATAATTGAACATATTACTGTACTTGTATTAAGTGAACATGTGTAACATATACATATATCAATTTACCCAGCTTCGTTGGACCCGCGGTTCACCAACGCCCTGTGTCTCTTGGCACCTGGCTGGTGGGCAACTCTTCTTGATCCATCGATGGCGGACCATTTAGAAAGACTTCCGCCCGCACCATGGCCGCAACGGATCTCAGCGCCGCCGTTGCCTCTCGGCCACGCCAGGACTGTCCATGGGAGGAAAGGCCGCCGCTCTCAAAGGCACGGCGATGTGGCCGTTGATTTCCAGGGAGGAAGCAACTATCGTGTAAATGAGATCGTTATTGTTGGAAGAAAATCAAAAATTACTAACAGTCTGTGGTAGTTGGAGAGCTTCAAGTAGACTGACAAAGTTCATTTACAGAAATTCAATTTCAACTTTCCATTTGTCTGGAATCTTTGAGAGTGTCAGACACACGGAAAAGCAAGATTTTGCAGAGGAACTACATGGCTGCGTCGTTGCATCATAGAGCTAAGCACGGAGGCAGATTTCACCCTGCTGATGCGTTCACCAAGTCATGAATTGATGGCCAACAATTTGCCATTGATGATTTCTGTATTGAAGAAATGATTAAGATTCCCAAAACTGGAACTTGAATAGGAATGGAACAAAACACCTTAACCAACCAGTTAATGATTCATGGCATGGTTTCCACCCATCCCAAACACATGAGTCAGCTAGCACTATCATCCCAAAGTAGAGATGGCAAGTCAAACCTTGATACTTCAACGCAACAATCAGTGTCACTGGTGATTATCAGGAAATGTCTCCATTCTTGTTGGCTGACCATGGTTGACCATAGCACTTGGGTTCGTCTGAAAATTAGGGTACTCGGGTACTCCCAACAACAAGGGTGTATCATCATATTCCCTATCAAAATGGCCATAGCTGCTGGGTAGACCCCATGTCTTGGCCTCTTCAAATGCATCAGCTGCCACCACCACCAGGGGTACCCCTCCCATGTCGCGCATCTTCCAGCGGCCGATTTCATCGGTCGTGAAGCGTGAAACGACGAGCATCTTGCCGCGCTTGGCTCATGCCTGGACCAACCTGGGCGGAAGTGCCAGGGATCAACGAGTTGTCCAGGGAAAAATGACCTGAAAGCCATGGTTTTTACATTCAAATACCAGGGATTCCCGTAGATTTAGGCAAATCCATTGAACATCAACCGCTCACATCATGCTGTGAGGGTCAGCCACCCAAGTTTGGGATATGAAAAATTGCCCCGTACTCAATTCACCGAAAAAGAATAAGGAATATATGAATATGTATATATTTGGAAAGTACAGGAAATAAAACATATATAGAATGGGCCAAAAGCTGGTTTCTGCTAGAGTGACGATTTGCTGCTCAAATGTTATCCCCACCTCCAATTCAACAGGGTTCCCTCCCTCAGCTTTGCCAGGAAACAGCTTTGGCCCCACGTCCGCTAAGCGCCGAACCACCTGCGAGATGTGTGGATAAGCATTGGAACAAGTCTCCGAAACCAGCAACAAGCCAAACATGATTATGTGCATCATGAAAGTTGTTACGGTACTTCTTGGAGAAAACAATATCATTTACCCACCCATCAGCAAAACTGAAGGAAAACCACACTTTTTTGACCCTCAATCATCTATTTGGGAGACTTTCCATTGCCAGGTTAGACTACAAGAGGGTGACCATGGTACGCCCAATTCTACCCATGTGGTGGATTCAATCAACAAACAAGTTTAGAAAAGAAACATTAGACTGTCGTGTGCAGTTTGATACCACACATAGGGATTTTGATGAACTTGACCAAGAGGCATGACTGAAAAAAATATAAAAACAGGGATTCACAGTTATTTACTGAAAACACTAAACATAGGGGCCAACATGGGGAGTCAACCAAAAGGAATAAGATTCCACCTGACTTCAGAGAAAATCCGCACGAGGCGCTAAATGGCCATAAGGATCTTACCTCTCATGAGAGTATTCCTCATGTGGAAAAAAAACAACAGTACATCATCCTCAATTCTCGTTGTGTGGGGTATGAATATTCCCCTTTTTTGAATGATGTAAAATGACTCCCTAATGGTCATGGGATGGTCTATTTTTGGGACCACAGTTAGGTCTAGCAGAAAATCCGCAGATTTCGACCAAGAATGGTTGACATCCCCAGAAAGCTCGTTGAAATCTGCTGATTTCGTGCATTTCATCCTAACGAGTACATCTTTTGAGAATCCCCGCAAGCCTGTGGCAATGCAATGGGCACTTCTGACTACAGTACTCCTGAACTCTGCACAAGTTAAGTGTAAGTGCTGACTAGAACCATTGGCTGACAAACAAAGACGTGGTTGATCCTTAATTATATATTATACATAATATCACATACACTCCTATGTATAATATCATATATACATGCATGCATGTGACTAAATATGATTATAATATATTGTAATACTATATATAAATATAATTATATAAATGTCCATGACATTCAACCGTGTTTGCCTGACAAAGAAAACTCGGACATTTTCCTGGATCGCCATCTGAGTTTTTTCAGCTTGTGGGCTGAAGCTGCCCGACACTATCAGGAGATGAGCAGGTTGAACAGCTGTCGCCGGGGTCATGCATGTCTTTATTCTCGGGGTCACACCTCTGAAAACTAGGCTGGGCTACAGGAAATTGGCGGAGCATGTCTTTTTCTTGTATGTTTGTTGCTTCCATGCGAAAATTCAAGGTTGTCAAACGTAAAAAATCCTGAGAATTGAACTGCGTTATGACGGCATAAACTTGACAAACTACAACAAGCCGCAACAAACCTCTTTGGAATCTTGGCAAATAAAATTGCAAGCCTGCTATTGTCATACTTCATCATGGTGGGACAATTTGCAGCACATGATCAGTAGCTGGACTACAACCTCCTATAATTAGGATGCTGCCTCAACCTCTTTTTGTCAAGCAGGACAAGTTGGTAGAAACTTAAAATGAAACAGTTCCAATCCTCAGCTCCCGTCTTTCACTCACTGCNTAGGATGCTGCCTCAACCTCTTTTTGTCAAGCAGGACAAGTTGGTAGAAACTTAAAATGAAACAGTTCCAATCCTCAGCTCCCGTCTTTCACTCACTGCCCTCTTCTTGGGGCACATTTTAAGATGTGAACACAGCTTGAAAGCATCATTGATAGGAGGGGTTGAGGATTTTAACTGTTCCTTCNCTTTCACTCACTGCCCTCTTCTTGGGGCACATTTTAAGATGTGAACACAGCTTGAAAGCATCATTGATAGGAGGGGTTGAGGATTTTAACTGTTCCTTCTGACGGGATACCGAGGGTTGGGGTGAGGTGGGAGATTGCTAGTTGTGCTATTTGAGCAAAAGACGGTTGCGGATCATCCTAACTTCGGGGGGCCATGAACTAGGATGCTGCCTCAACCTCTTTTTGTCAAGCAGGACAAGTTGGTAGAAACTTAAAATGAAACAGTTCCAATCCTCAGCTCCCGTCTTTCACTCACTGCNCTTTCACTCACTGCCCTCTTCTTGGGGCACATTTTAAGATGTGAACACAGCTTGAAAGCATCATTGATAGGAGGGGTTGAGGATTTTAACTGTTCCTTCCACGACCCCTACCTCTACCCTTTCGGGTACGCTCAACACAACTAAAGTCTCTCCACAATTGGACAAAATGCGCCAGTTTCGGGGTCATATGAAATTTCATATCATTAATTAAGGCCAGGGAATCTTGGATATAAATTCGAGCCGTGCGTTCTGACGACCAACGACCCAACTGGCAAACTTCTGAATAGCTATGGGAAGCTAGCCACAAGTTAGTGGCACCACCTCTTCTCAACGAATATGGCTTAAATTTGAAGCTTTGCAGGTGGCAGTCGTTCAAAAGTTGCTGAAAAAGGGCTCGAAATTTTTGTTGGGTCCACGGAATCAATGTGCGCTCCAAGGAATTTTGTCTTTTCCATCGCAAAAGCAGGTTTGCCAAATGCAGGTCAATCAAGGTGGCACTCCCTGAGTGCGGATTCCGAGGAGCAGTCTTAGTGATTCCAAGAAAGAGAATCACTGTGCTTCCTGAGACCAAAATGTCTCTATTTTGGAGATTCAGTAATTCTCCGGTACGCAACAAGAAACGAAAGCCAACTAAAAGCCCCAAGGCTGCCTCAGGCGACACCTGTGTCATCCTCCCTAAAATAACTTCCAAGATCTGGAGAGTTAGTGGAGGTGCCCTTGCTGGCAACTCATGCAACTGCCACACTTTCAGGAGCCTCCAGGCCGAGGGCAAACGTTTCCTACAGCTTGGCTGGAAGTGTTGTAATGCGCAAAGACAATCTGCGGCTTGGGACAGCGACAAGCCCTCTTCCCAAAGCCAATCCAAATAGTCTGCGGCCTGGGAATCAACTCCTGATATGGTAGGTGACAGGTTTTCCCCCTGACCGTGTAGAAAAGTCAAAAAGGAGTTGAAGGCCTTTTGATACCTGGTGATGGTGGCTGGACGGATCACCAACGATTTCAAACTGCCCAAGGCAGCTCTGCGACGTTTGCGGTCGCTGGGCTCCAAGCCTTCAACTATCTGACGTTTGACCATTTCCGCTTGCGGGTGACACGGCTCGGCCGATCTGCTGGGTTGGTTTTTGTGTGGGTGTAAGCTAAAACCAACATGAAATCACCCAAAAGCTGAAGTGCTGCAATCCTTTTGCAAACAGCCCTAAGCTTATGACTACTACTACGTCCCTTGTTCAACACCTGTAATGAAACCATGCTGTCAACAAGGTGCAGAACTTTTCGGCTAGATTCCTTGTGCCGAAACAGCCGCCAACGTAGTGCAGTTTGGACTGCTCGCAATTCAAGCTTATTTATATGTTCTGGGTTTCCTTGGGTGTGGGGTTTCCACTTCCACCCACATAAAATTTTCCATCGCCAAAGTTTTGGGGATAAGGAATTTCTCAACCTGTGGTATTTGGGAACAGGTTCATTACTAGCCGTGAGGAGGACATCCGACCCCTTACATGAAACCAAATGACAAATCTTTGAAACAAGACGGCATGAAGCTTCGGGATCATTTGGGACCTCTTTGAAAGGTACTGGTCGGTCGTGTCCTTCCTTTAGTAAAATAGAAGCCAAATCCTCACTACCCCCTGGATGCAAGGATGTCAACACTTCGTCAACAGACCTATGACTGGCCAACCCCAACTTTTCACATAAAGGCTGCAACAAACAAGAGACAACCCCGGCATGCCACCCGTTTCCAACCAAAGACATGCGGATGTCGTCCGTTTTTTCGGGGTTTGCAGTTCTGAATGTTTTCCCTTTGCATTGCTCAGTATAATTGAGGGGTAACCCCATGATAAGTTCCTTTTCTTGGATTGAAAGCATTCTCCAACCCTTTTTGGGATGACAAACACCATTCTTATAGGCATATGCAAACGGTGGGAAGCGATAGCGGTCGCGCTGCCACTTTTCCCGGTCTGTGTCAGTGGCTCTGTCCAGCCCGGCAGGTCTGTACCTTGGAGATCGAGAGGGTTGAGCGGTGGTAAAAGTTGCAAAATGGTCAAACCCGGGGGCTGTCTTTCAACCTGGACGGAGAAACCCTTTACTCACAACTTCATGATGAAAACGGATTTCCCCAACATCCTTTGAGCTGTTGCCCTGAGGCGGAAAAATTTCAATGTTGTCCCCCGATGGTATTGACCAGTTGAACCACCACAAACGAGGTCTCCTACAAAGAGAGAGAAACTTTGCATCCACTTTATACGGCAACACTTCTGCCGTCTGCGTGTAAATCTCCCCGTCTTCCGGTGACATTGAAGCCACACTCTCCATCAAAAAGAAACAGGGACACCAAGTGAAAAATTCCCTACAGTAGCGTCTGACCTCTTTGAAGTTGTGGTGGAGACTGGAGCGTGGATCCAACTCTGCTCCTTTTTTGCTGGCATTTAGGGATGAAACCCCCTGACAGGGTGGTCCACCCGCTATCAGAATTGCCAAACAGTTTGGAAACATCGCTGCCCATTCCCGAACCAAATCTGATGTGATGGAACAAACATCCGAAACAAAAAGACAGCCAGGGTAATGGCTCTCCAAGACCCTTCGACAAGCTTCATCCTTTTCCACAGAGATATATCCAGCTAAGGGAATTGAGAGAGCATCCAAACAGACCCGTAATGTTCCGACCCCATCAAAAAGAGAAACAACCAACAGACCCATTTCTTTGAAGTCTTCAAACCGTTCACCCCTCACAGTCCCCTGGCTGGCCTTCGAACCCCAGCTCGTCAAACCAACGCTCGCGCAAAGGCCTCCTCCTTGTTCGGAAGCATCTGAGGCCGTTACTATGGGGCTAGCAGGGAGTCTGAAGTTCATAAAAGCCAAGCTAGTCAAAAAGAAAGCTGCACATAGCTCTTGCTTGACTAGTGCTGGGATTGGTTTGAAGTCTTGGTCGTTCTTGAAACTTGCGATGTAGTGCCAGACTTCGTTGAGGAGACTCATCAGCGGCCTCCTAAAGCTGAAGAGATAAACCATTCCCCCAGCTACCATTTGCATCTGTTTTTGTGAAGCATTTCCCCGCCTCAGCAAATACTCAACCCCCGCTAGATATTTGGCTATCTTGGCACCCTTAGCCCGGCATATCCCCTGTTTCCCATCGATCCAGGCTCCTTGGATCTCTGCTGCGTGCTCTTCCAGCACTGCTTTCTTCTCATTCCTGGGAACATGCCATTTCTCATAGGTGGATTGAAGCATACTGACCAAACTGGGTTCATCGGATTCCAGTATGGCTTTTGACCTGACGGATAATACATCAAAGTTATCAAGGTAGGTCCTAAAGTATAGGGGGCCGGTGGGTAGCTCCCTATCCCTTCTGATCTCCTGTGCAGAGCTGACCCTTCCTTGAAATGCCTTGATAACTAGCCGTCGGTGCAAATGCTGTGCCACCGCAACGCTATTGACGAATCCCATTGGAAGAACTTTGCTAAAGAGGATGCAATCTTCATGTGCAAATTCAGGGGGGTTCATATGCCGCGGCAAGACCTTCCCAAAACCAAGGAACCGCTGCCAGTCACAAGGTAAACCAATGATGTAAAACATCGCCCTTATATCCTCACTTGAGATAAGGATACTTTCATGAGGGCGGAGCTCCAACTGAAACATCTGGGACAATACCGGAAGCGTTGAAAGATCACCCCCCAAATTCAGGAAATTCTCGTTGATAGGACGGAAATCCATTATCAATCTAAGAATGGGTACCCCCGCACTGGTATTTTCCCCTTTAGGAACCCCAAACATCCCTCCTAGGATCTTTCCTCCGTCTACTTCAAAAGCAGAGGATAATGGCATCACCCCACAGATCCCACGGTCTATGAGGCCCTGGGCCACCAAGGGCCAGTCGTCCTTTTCAATCATAATCCTAGGGGGTTTCATCCAAGTCCTATCCTTAAGGGGCTTCAACCATCTTTCAGGGTTACACAAAAAATCCCGAATTCCTCCTTCACAGATATCTACCGCAGGCACTACCCCGGCCAGACCTTCCTTAGGAAGGCTGTCCGACAAATTCTCCCACCTGACATATTGGGCCATATGGACCTCTTCCCCGTAAGAGTTAACCCACCTTTGGCGGAACATCTCACTGGGGTCAAATTCCGTAGTATCTACCCCTACCCAAGAATCTAGCAAACTAAGGCTCCTTAGGACACCATCCAACAGCCTGGTTTGCTTTGATGTTGGGGGATCGGGGCCTAAATTAAAATTGTTCCCTGTCATCCAATTTAAGCTGCGAACTACCCCCTCCACCCATGCTTCAAAGTGTCTGAACCCAGGTCCCTTCTGGTCCTGGGGCAGAGGGAGGGGAAAAATCCCTTCCATGGAAGAGTCCCGCTTGACATCGGAGACTACCTGCTGAAGCTGAGGGAGTAATTCCAGAACCTTTATCCCCAAAGACAACAGAGAGGGCTCCCCCTCCTGCTGTCCTGTATCAGCAGCAGTGACCTCGTCAAGAGGCCCCGGAAGCACCGGCAGACCGCAGCCATGGCTCGAGATGGACGCGTCCGGCGCCCCTGTACTGGAAAAATTCTCTGGGATCTGTGAAATCAGTCCCAGAACCTCCGCTGGAGGTGGCTCAGGAGGGAATGGATACCCTACCTCTGTGTTACCTAAGGTAACACCTTTTTGTTCTGCAGCTATTTTCTGTTTTTTCTGCAATAGGAGCCCTCGTAAGGCTGCCTTTTTATCTACTGCCTCACCTACCATTTCTTCCAACTGTGCTATGAAGGAGGAGGTGCTGCGATTATCGGACTCTCCCCTCCTTTCTTCGGTGGGCCTCCCTTGTTTTTTCCTTTCTCCCAATTCTTTCCTTTCTTTCCTTTTGGATTGTTCCCTGGGCCCTGGTCTCTGGCGGGACCTGTCCAGTTCCCTTTTCCTCCCTGGAGAGAGGAGCTCTTCAGATCCCGCATCAGGCGGCTCTCGGCTTTGTATTCCCGATGCGCGAACCTTCCTTCCACATCCTGCGTCAGTCCAAGCTGCTCCCTTGGAACCAGCTCGACTTGAAGAGCAAGATTCACGTCCGCTCCCTGCTGAAGGAGTTCGAGCCCTTTTATCCTTTGACACAGAATGTCCAGCGCTGATAGGACTTCTCCGGCCAACAATGTGTCGACCACCGAGGAGAGGGTCAACAGTTCTCGTTGGAGACCCCGACTGCCCCCCCTGCCTTGGATCACCTGGCGATAATAACGCCCGAAGACTTGATAATTCGCCAACTGTTCTCCACTCTGAGCAGCTAGCAGCTTCAAAGCTTCTTTGGCCGACACTCGTGCCAGGTATCCTGGAAGTCTCCGGCTGATACTCCTCAGTCGATGCTCCGTACCCAGACTCCCCTTCGGATGAGTGGGACGAGTCGGAAGAACGGGAATCGGAGCTGCTTGAGCTCTTCCTTTTCTTCATTTTCAATTTTATTGGCCGTTTGAAAGAAGGGTCCATTGGTGTCCCAGAAGGGCTCCATTTGGCCTTTTCGATCATCCGTTTCACTTTCTGTTTCGCAGATGTTTTCTTGGGACCCTCTACCTCGATAGGGGGCTGCTCTTGAACCTCGGCCTGAGGCACAGGAGGGGTCCCTTCTTGGCCTGGAGCCTGAAGTCTGGCTGCCACCCGCTGAAGATCTTGAGTCTCTTCGGGAGCGGGGGCCTCCTGGATGCAATTCATCATCCATGGCTCTTGATCGCCCTCGGCTTGCCGTCTGATTTCTAGGAGGTACCCTAACCCCTCTACCTGCCGTCTCTGAGGGGTCGGCACAACATCCTGGGCCAGGTAGAAGACAGACCGGGCGCCTTGGGTGAGGCTCCAATTCCTCAGTTGGTCCATAGTTGTTCCCCGCAGGGCAAGTCCCAACCAGCGCCCCTCCATATCCTGTGTGTCTTCTCTCAGTTGGCCATGAGCGCTCCCTTCTTCCCCGGCATACCAAAGTTTCACCATTACTAGGCTGCCAAGAGCGAAGGTTCCACGTTTCCAATCTTCGATTTTTATCCATCCCAACGGATCACGGACGGGCAGAGGAGGGTCTGGTGGAGCCTGAGATGGCCTCCTAAGAACCCTTCCTATCCTGCCTCGCCTCTTAGGGACGGCCTTTGGGGCCGCCGCAGGCCTACGAATCTTCGGTGGCATCCGCCCAGGATGACTCCCGAGCTCTCAATGCACTATCCACCTCACTGCGGGTGGAAGGTTCAGCCGTTCCTGCGCCCGCTGAGGTCTCGCCTGTCTCTGCGCTGGTGGCTGGATCCCCTACCTCAGTAGTCACTCCTGCAGTGGGAGTTACAGGAGGGGTTTCAGTATGGGCACTCTCAGGAGCTGTTGGGGAAACCTTTGCCTTTCCCTTGGCAGCTCCTTTGGCTACAGCCGGAGCACCTGTCCACCACTCAATCCTTTTCAGCCCTCGGTTCTTTTTCTTGGGCTTCCACTCAGGAACCTGCCACCAATAAGGATTGTAGGAGGGTTTACCCTTACCTTTCCAGGCTTTCCCTCCTTTACCAACGTTTCCTTTCTTTCCTTTTCCTTTCTCTACGTCCTCTGGAAACCCTTTTCCTTTTGGGATCCAGACCCAATCCCCAGCCGATTCTTCAGAGCTACCTTTTCCTCCCTTTCCTTCTTCAGATGGCTCCCAACCTTCTTCCGCTGGGGCCTCTTCCTCTCTTTCCCTCCTAGGCACTGGAGGAGGGGGAGGAACGGACGGAGCTACCACACCAGGCGGACTCCTTCCTGTCAAAGAAACTCGTGGCGGGGGATTGTCAGGCTCCGGCACACCTCCTCCGGTTCTAGGTTCCAAGTGAAGAGAAGGTTTCCAATCTCCCTTTCTTTCACGTGGTGTCTCCCTGACCGGAGAGTTTCTAGGAGAAGATCTCTTCCTCCTCCTTGACCTCTCTCTGGACCCTGACCTCTTTGACTCAGGAGGGTCCTCTCGATGGCTCCTACGAGAGCGGTGTGAAGAAGGAGGTCGTTCACTCTTAGACCTCTCTGGACTCAAAGGGAGCGATTTGATATTGACCTTGTCGGGAGTTCTCTCACGCTTGACGTGGGAAGAGCGTGAGGTAGATTCAGCTGGACGAGGGGTACCTGCCTCTGCACTACAGGAGATACCCTCTCTGGACCTTTCCTCAGCCGGTCCCGGTTTTTTACCCGCAGGTTTGGCACCTCCTTGGATTCGGAGAGGAGGTGCTGACACTATCCGAGATGTCAGATTCCCCAGGAGCTGGTTCAGGCTGTTCACTGCGAAGTCGAAATCCACAGGCCCGAACTGGTCCTGGATGGAGATCTGAACGATCCCCAAACTGGCCCTACACAGGGCGCAGAGGTCCTTCCGTGCAACTTCCCACTTGTTGCACTGGATACACCTCTGCATATCAGATTGCTAGTTGTGCTATTTGAGCAAAAGACGGTTGCGGATCATCCTAACTTCGGGGGGCCATGAACTTGGATTATGCGGGTGATCACCCGTTGTTCCATCAGTTTTAAGCTGCCAACCCGACAAAATCATCTGAAGCGCCAGATCTTCTTGTCTGACATGCTGTACATGGCACCCAGGCAGGCCCAGCTCACCCACAAGGCGGTGCTGTCTGAGCTATATATCCACCCGGGTCAGCTACTCTCTGAATGGTCAGAATTGAGCTTGATCGATGCGCATTCCAGTCGTCACTATATAAATATATATAAAGTATGCAATACTCAATCACACACAAACACCAACTTGTCAATGAGTTCACTCGTTCTCCGGGAATCATTCAAACAGGATATCGGTTGATAAAACATGATGGGCAAAGGAGAACAAACCTGGAGTGTACAAATATTAAAACCATTACAGACGACAAGTGCAGTGTCAAGCAAACCCTCTGTTGAGAGGATGCTACATCGTCCACTATGTAGCCAATTTCCAAGTATATGATTCCACAATGCATAGTGCTGGTCTGGTAGGGAAGTAAAACTGACATATACCGACATCAGTCCAAACAAATCTGAGCGTGTTTTCGGGGTGACGTGCACTCCCATGCGCACGATGGCAACTCCTAGGGCAGAGTTTGCTCTACCATTCCTGAGCAGTTGCATCCCAGAAGATAAATACCCTCCACATATCTCACCTGAAGAATGGACATCAATAGTCACGCCTAATTCATACCCATTGTGTATTGATATGTATTGATACATGTATTTAGTTTATGTGTTTAATATAAATCCTAATTAATCATGTATTAATATAAATCCTAATTAATATAAATCCTAATTAATTGTGTTATTGTTATATCCATCATCTCTTTAATTAACGTCGTATAAATCTGCTTGTTCCCATTCAAATCTAGGCACTTCTTCCGACTTCGCCGACTCCGCGGCTCAGAGTTCCACTGCATGGCCGCCTTAGTGCGTATCGGATCCAACTCAAGTTCACTGGCTTGGGGGGAAATTTATGTATGATGTATATTACATGTATGTATTATGTATAATATGTATATATATATACATAGATACACATAAACATGTATATACAGAAAGGAAACAAACTGAAAAAAAATTAAAACCTATTTCGTCTGGATATGTCTTGATTTTGGTATAAAGACCATGGTTTCATTTATCAATCATGTTGCATCCTTGAGTCATGCTTCAATTGTTATTCTTCAAAACTGTAGAAGTGAGTGATCCTTCATTCGTTTTACCAATCACGAAAGCAATATTGGCCGTTTTCTGCAAGTTTGGGGAACAACCTGTCTCTGGACATCACGGGATTCAATATACGCAAGTTGGCCGCACCCAGAATCCATCCAACATTGCAAATATCTGGCTAGATTGAATAACTTACATGCCTCAAGTAAAGTCACATCTGGGTAGTTCCCTGCCTTTGGAAGGCCTCAAATATCATTTATGGTGACATTGTCTTGTGGTCGCTGTAAGTTTTATAAGTCACCCAGAAGTATGTGGTGCTTTAATATCTCCCCTGTCCATGGCTATATAGATACCCTGAAACGTTGCTATTGAGCTGGATATGATTCTAGATATGAATTCCTCTCTGCCCCCCTCCTAGAGGCCCGCTTGGGGCTCTGGCTGCCAGTGGGTGTCGGTGGTACAGGCTTGCCTAATTCGAAGATGGGAGGACAACATATGATCGAGAACAAAAACATGATCATTCTACAAAATGGGGATCTACCCTGCGGTTATTTAACATAGCCATGGAAAATCCCCTCTAAATGGAGGTTTTCATGGGAAAATCATCCAAAACTAGCCATTTTCCATGGCTATGTTAAATAACCAGATGGTATATAATGGTATATAAATGGATCTAATCAAACCAACCAATGGGAGATCCCAGCAACAAGTCTTCGAGGCTCTTTAGCAAGAATAGCCATGAAAACTACTGCAGATATTACAGTAGTTGACTCGGAGATTTCAGCAACCGATCAATTTAGTGGGATGTAATACCTGATACCAGAATCATGTCACTATCTAGAAAAGTTGCTTCAACACAGATGTGAACACGACTGCTCTCGGAAAGCATAACAGATCTGCCTCTACGTGACCGGATATACCCGCTACCACAGGCCTTTCTTGGCATACTCCTCGTAGTTTCTGCTGACCTGCAGGACGTCAGTGGACTTGTGAGCTAAAAAAGTAGGCAGTCGCTCATGCATAGTGGCTAAAAAGAGCCTAAGAGGGATACAACAGCTTACTCAAAGGTCACGGTTTTCATTTTGACTCACTCCATTTGAAGATCTTGAGAGCAGCACCACTTCTGGGTTTTCCTCCTCACACAACGATGACCTACCAAAAACTGACTCGCATCCACATGGCATACTAGCTGTCAAAAGAAAAAACATGTTAAAACATTGAATGAAATGTATAATTTAATCAGGGCATACTTTGCCATCCTATTCCTCCAATATATTGTTACGATGAACAAACATCAAGCCTAAGAGTAACCATTCAACCACCCAGTTGCGAGGGATTCATGCGAAAATGACAAGTCGGATGTCCTTCAGAATACTGACATGGGAACGTGTCTGAAAAGTTGATGAAAATGAATTGCCATATACTTCCTATACTTGGAGTTCTCATGAAATTTGCATCATGTGAGTCAGCATGTATTCAAGGGTTTCTTCAGTTCGGGTAACCCAGTTCGGGTACATAACCCCAGGCTGATTTGGAAGTCGTTCAAAAAATGTTCGCCTTCTTCCAGTTGATGATGTTCCAAAATGCGTTCACCTCGCAGCTGCTTCCAAGATCCGAGCCCAGCCGGATCTCCAAATATTCCATGCAGTGGGAAGGGATCGTCAAGATGGTATGGTATAGTTGAGCATTGTTGAGTATGAACACATGTTATGTCTTTCAGCCACATTTGATCAATGTAGACTCAAGATCATATTTATGTGATTCTCCAACGCCGCTCATTTCTCGGCTGAAAAAGCAAGTTCAGTCATTCCATCAGATCAGGGGACACACATGGGTCTGTGTGAAAATAGGACACCCTAATCCAGTGGTGTATCATGATTACCCCTATCAAAACTGCATTGTTTGGGGGTTAATCGGTTAATCCTCCATGTTCAAACAAACCCAAACTTTATATCGATGGTTCTATATCCCATGAAATGGTTGGTTATAAATCAGCATATTCATGTCGGTTGCTAAAATATATCTATAGCATTAGTATATCTCCCAAAAGAAGCATGGCTTCTTAACCTTGACCATAGATCCAAGCTGGAAACCAGGCTTCCAAGCGTAATCCGCACGTCTGTTCTGGTACTTCAGATAGTAGGCGTGTTCCCACACATCCAAACCCAAAATTGGAATCCTAAGCTCAGCTCCAAGCTGAAAGGCTTGAAGCTTAGGAGGACATCTCAACCCAAAATGAAGAGACCATTAGCATATTGATAGTGGCGGCTCTAATCCGGAAATTCTCACTGTTTTGAGGGACCACCCAACATATTGATCTAACAGGGTTTGTTAATCCAGAGTTGACATCACTACTGGATTGGCAAAACAACATAGCAGGAGTGGGAAAACCTAGAATGACGTGATTGAGCGCTCTGAACGTTTGGATGAAGAATCTATGACAAGGTAGTGGATAGCGAGTCATGGCTAATTGGGTTGGGATAGTGTATGTATTGTAATGTAAAAAATCCAATGTAATGTGATGAAAATTGATGTGATGAAGCAAGGCAATGTCACGTAATGTAGTGGTATCGTATGTACGTGTATGTACCTAATATATATATATATATACGAATATTATATACATTTTATCATATGATCATATTATGTATGAAGTGCCAGAAGGGACATCGGCCCTGTGTTCTCATCGTGCGGGATGGCGCTTGAGCCTTTTTCCCCCAGAATTTGAAGACCGGGAGCCCAAAGAGTAGGCCTAAATCGAGCCAAGGTGCCCCGACTACTTTGGGCTGTCACCTGTACAACAAATACATGTGTTATACTCTGATGTCATAATTCAGACAGAAAATGTAGATGTGAAAATATGTAAAAATCATATGTCTATGCAGAATAGACACAATTTTGTCCTTGTTCTTGCTAGTTTCGGACCTGAGACATTATCTTTCATCGTTTGCAACCTTGGCTTTGAACGGCTTAGAACTGCTCCTAACATTCCCGAACTAGGCGTAAATCCTGGTTCCAGTATAAAATTTGGATACTTGCAAGTACATTCAACGTACCCTGCGGCCATCAAACATGGCTTGCTGGAATATTCACCATTTGGCTTGATGATTTTCCATGAAAACCCGATTCACAGTGGATTTCCCAGCTAGCCGTGTTGATTTCCGAAGGATGAATAAATATATAATACACATAGCAATGGCAACCTTAAAATAGATAGAAAAGTGTAAAGCTGGAAAACATGAAGTAAATATCATCTCCAATATTCCGGAACCACTATTATATCTTTTGGGGATTGCTACAAATCAAAAGCAGTTCAATTATATGGATCTCAATGGGGTTGCCACGTCACTAGCAGACCTCTGCAGGATGCTGCCATGAATCATCTTTTCGAGGCTGTAGTCCAAGCCTGAAGTGCGAGAAGGATGGGAGTCTTTTCCACCTCAAGTTTGGAGTATAGCAGGGTTTTATGTTAATAAGCAAGATCAAGACAAAAATATTGAGTTTGGATCAGAACAACGAGGAACTCATTGGGTTTCACAAGCAAGAATGAAAAATTCAGACCCAAACATATACCGGCCAGCAACCAACAATGACCATGGACAACTCATGAGAATTCCTATGTCTAACAAGTGATTTATCTACGGAATAGGAAAGTCTTCAGTGCTGATTTGTTTTTTTACTAGACAGGACATAGAACCTGTCAGGAACATTAACATCAAATGATAAACAGTCCATCCCAGTTGCTTCTCAAGGGCAGATTCACCTTTATCCAGGTTGTCACTTGCCTGGATTTGGACATCATGTATTACAGTTGTTTTCATAAAGGGTTTGCAACCACCATCCGTCAACTCTCAAACATTGTTCCTGGGGACTTCAATTGTGAAAACTAGTCTTTGTCTTACATGAAACTCAGTCCACATTTGGTCATCATTTCCAAACACCATTTTCTTTGCTGATATCCCTACCTTTTGATGATATCCCCATGTCCCATTGGGTTTCAGGGATCAGGTCATTCTGTACCGCCCTTCCAAACTGTGAGACATGCCTTCCATCAATGGATTGTCCTTCGAGAGGTGGTCCCAAATGCTCCAGGGTGGTGGTATATTGTATACATAGTATGCATACCTACCTAGACACTCCATTTGTCCAAAACGCATTGGTGAAGAAATACATTTAAAAAATACTACAATGATTGGGTGACACGGGCATATCCATTGTTCATCATTGTTCTCTGGGTGAATAGAGCCTCTAGGTGCTTGGACCGGATGGGTCTTTTTCGGACCGTTGAAATGATCTTATATAATTTTGGTGATACTCATACGGGGCGTCTGGAACCCATATCCGTTCTCAGTGTTTAAATCCGCCATATTTAGGTGTAATCGCCTTTTCCCATGAAACGTCATGATACTTGCTGTACATTGTCATCCCATCATACCTCTATATACCACTATATACCCATGTAATAATATTGATCATCATTAGCACCCATGGTTCATCCCATGATGTAACATGTTATACAGTAATTGCTGTATATTCCAAATCATGTGATATTAGATACTATATAGTTCTATCTCATACTCAAAATTGAAGAAGTACTATTATTGAAGGAATTCTAAGTATGATCATGCTGATATCCCCCTTTTATTCTCCGTTCTATTCCGTTGTGAAATCCCCCTTTGTTTCATCAAAACATAGCAACAATAATGCTCCAATTCTTATTACACTATATGTTCATCTATTTCCCACAAAAAAAAAAATCCTGCATTTCCCCATGCTTGAACCTCTTACTATTTCAATTATCAGTGCATAGCTTGCAACCCCAATTTGGGCATATTGCATCCCATTTCATCCGATATTCAATCACCATAGTAAAAGACCTAGCCTATAAATACCATGTGATGTGATGCCTGTTGGACGATGTATGATGACAAAAACTCTCTAATTTAACGAAGTCCCATTGATTCCCAAATTGGTATAATATCCTCATGAGAAATGTGCCCCCAATTCTATCCTTTCACTTCCCATGAGTAGTATGAACATGTATGAACCATAATTCTACTAAATCACTAGGGATACTAGTTCCCATTGGCATATCGATGATATGTTCCATCGATTATATATTCATATGTACTCAACAGGCTAGCAGCACCCGCAGAGGAGAAGTCTAGTAGCAATCTAGCAGAAGTATGGCAGATGCGTCTGCTCAGTGGAGCCTGGGGGAAGGAGAGAGGAGAAAGAAAGACAAAGAGAGAGAAAGAGGAAGAGAAAGAGAAAGAAGAGAGGGAGAGAGAGAAAGCAAGCAAGCACGGCGGAGAAAAGAAATGGCAGTAGAAAGAAGCAAAGCATTGGGGAACGATATATGAAAAGATCTGCAAAAACCTGCAAAGGAGCAACTAAATCAAAGAATCGATGCGACCCCCCTCCAAATGTTTCTCGCAAGCTAATACGGACATTTATATACACTTAGCACAAATCGATGCNAGAATCGATGCGACCCCCCTCCAAATGTTTCTCGCAAGCTAATACGGACATTTATATACACTTAGCACAAATCGATGCGACTAAACCACTTGACTGTACCGCATGATCTTAGTTGTCCATGCTTGGTCCAGGAATAAGTGTATGCTGTAAACCCAATGCCATAGACCGTTCCCAATATGGTTTTTTATGGTGTTCTATGGTTTTATTATGGTTTTACATGATTTTATGAAATTGGGTATACCTGTATTATCATCAGGACGATTATACACTATTAAGAACATATTTCAAGCGATCCACAGTCATGGTTGGTTCACGGAGTCTTTTATGCCATTGGGTTTATCAGGTTACTGGTTGTTAAACCAGTTCATTAATTGAGATCAAAAACTCATCACAAATCATTTCTTTCCCAATGGTTTTCCACCCTTCATTTCCTTATGATACCAATTATCATTGGTATCTCCACTTACTAGATTCATCCAATTAATTTTCACACTCTATTTTCAATGGTTACTCAATGGGATGGTTTATTGTCAATCACATGAATTTTCCAATGGTTTTCCACCATCATACCCCCAAATCATACTCACAAATGGTTAGTCAATGGGATGGTTAATTAGCTAACCATTGAGTGATTATTAGTCCCCTTTAGCTAACCATTATCAACTAACCATTATTAACTCAGGTGGCTAAATTACTAGCCTATTAGGTAACCATTGTTGGTTTATTCTTACCGATTAGTTGACCATTAAGTGATTATATATTAACCCCCATTAACCACTATCAACCACATTGCTGGTGATACCTCCAGTGACCAATCACCAATCATTAATTTTCCTATATGGTTAAGTCCCAGTTTAGTTAACCCCCATTCATCACTATTACCCTCTGGTAAACTAACATAACTATGAAAAATCACATTTTTTTGTGGGAAAATCCACTATAAATGGCCATTTTCAATAGCTATGTTAGTTTACCAGAGGGTAACCCCCGTTAAGTGGTGATACCTCCGCATCGTCTGCTCCTGATTCGCCGTAGAGGTCACCTTCAACGCCCCGTCCGGCGTGACACCCAGCCAGGCCCAGCCGCTGCCGAAGCGGCTCAGGGCCGCCTGGGTGAAGGCCTGGCGTGGCCGGGAACCCCGTAGAAATGGTGGTGAACTGATAGGTAACCAAGGAGAAATGATGGTTAAATGATAGTTGAATCACCACTACCCTGATATCATCATGCAAAGAAGGATATTTTTCAATAATTGAACCAAACAAAATGGGGCATGGATCCACATTGCCACAGATTGTATGGGTTGTGGCTAAACGACACCAACATCGGTCCCAAGAAGTCTGATATATTCAGGGCAAATAACACGACATCACCAGAAATGGTGATTAGGATTCGGGCAACTAACCCAAGGTGGCCGAACCTGCCACATTAATGAATGATTCTTAGTACCCAGATGATAGTCATAACATATCATAACATATTAAAATATAGTTTCTGGCTTCTCAAGCCTTGATGTGTAACGGTTCGATCCCCTTTCAACAAGCAGTGCCGCTGGGTTCCCATACTGGATGAATTGAGGATTCCTATTGGATTTGGACCAGTGAGTTCAAAGTATCTCTGGCCAACTCAATATCCAATAAATGTCAACCATGTGTCAATATAACCCGAGTCAAAATCTTCGATTAAAAATGCAACTCTCCAATAAAGACAGCCAAATTCTTGACAAAAAAAACTAGGGTGGACATCAAAATTACAGTTGACATAACCATCTCCAACCATGGACGCAGGTGAAGATCACCAGCAAAAAACATGGCAGATATGTCACCGATTCGCACGGTGGCACCTCCTTGAGACCTTCCAAGCTACCTCAGTGGATGGATTTTGTGAAGGTCAAAACTGAGCTACGTCCCAAAAACTAAGCTTTGCTCTGCTTCACTATGGTTACATGTCTATTAGCAGATACAACCAAAAACAGGGGTTAGCATGTCAGTGTCGAAAGTCTTAAACTACATCGAATCATATCTGGTATCCATTTTTCAGGGCATCCAGCAATTTGCTCCCCTGAATTCAGGTGTCAGTTGGTGGGGATTCAAGCAGCTTCTCAGGCGGTTTTTTTTGGGATCCTTTGCGATGGGGCCATAGAACTGGATTTGTTCTCACCGGCATTCATGGCTTCAGGGAAAAATTAGAATCGGACCATCGCCATGGGTGATATCTCCAAGAAGCTGCTGGGTTTGGCCAACAGCAAGCGAATATCATTGCAGAAATGGAGATAGAGCCACCACATAAATTGCCACTACAAGCACATGACCACAAAATTGGGGGGTCCAATCAACAATAATTGAATGCAAAGTCGAATAAGAGCAAAAGCCAAGCGACGTCTACAAGGAATCAGCTTATCGAACACCAAAGAAGGAACAATCAATGAATGGAGGAAAAAACACAGATTGAGATATGGCAGCGCACCAACATGGGGAAGTCCACTTCAGACTTTGATTTTGTTTGGGGTGGTCTCCATGTTTTCCTGAATCTTCATGTCAGTTTGTTCCCCATATTCGACTCCTTTCCAAGAATCCCACGCACCATGAATGGGATTGAGAAAACGTCTTGTGAATTCTGAATACGACACGCACAGGATACAACGAGGCTAAATCTATTCAATGAGTCAATGAGTCACTACTATAAACTCCCACAAGTACTATCTTGATGCTTCAGTGAGAGTTTTACTACTTATTCCATGGCTCCGTTGGCATTCCAATCTTTAGAAAAAAGCTCCCTGCCAATTCGGTGAGGCAACCATCCAAATCCAATCCCAACTGAAATCATGGTCCCATTAATGCATTACTGGAATAGTACAGTATTGGGATGGAAAGTCATTCTTCCTTGTCTCAAACCAATTCCATGGCAAAATCCATGGCAAAGCATGGCTATACCCGCAACTAAGATACACCCTAAGAATCACTACCTGTTTGAGGAATGTACCCTTCCAGCCCCCTGTTTGGCAGGGTCTATATCACATGAAAGGATGGTAATATACCCCTTTCAATCACTTTGACACATTCAGTACCAAGTGGGGTCCCCAAACGATAGCTAAGTGTTTAAGGGTGAACATAACTTCAGTAATAAATGAACTATAGTTTATGAGACGTATAACATCTTATGACTATGACACTTAACGGGCTTTATACACCAACTTATAACTGGGGGGTCCCGCATTGTAGGATGTAGTATTTGTATTGCTGGTTCTTCCTCCGCGGAGGCGTCGTAAACTCCCATCTTTGGACATAATCAACCTTTCTCACAAGACACAGCAACTCATTTACCCTCTAGTAACCGAACATGGCAATGGGAAATCCCCGAACTCAATGGAGATTTTGATGGGAGAATGGGTGGATTTTTCATTGTTATGTTTGATTCGCGGAGGGTAAATCTCATTAAATCCCATTTAATCCTATATAAACCATTATATGTGTATATATATATATATATGGGGGGTTCCTAAAATGGGGGTACCCAAAAATGGATGGTTTATAATGGAAAATCCTATTAAAATGGATGATTCAGGGGTACCCCTATTTTAGGAAACCTCCATATACACAAATCATGTTTTTTTCCACAGCGGCAATCCCACCCGGGTCCCACCCTTTCGCCACGCCACCGAAGCGATCGTCGATGGCCGCGCCCAAATCGGCGCTGGGCTCGGAGGGACTGCTGGCGCTAGCGAGGTTCACCTGGGGCACGGTAGCCATGGGTGGCCAGAAACCATGGCTTAGTAGGGGATGATTTAGAACCATTTAGAACCATGGTTATTATCATATTTAGAACAATTTATTGTTTAGCCTTAGTAGGGGATAATTTATTTGGGATTATTTATCCCCTACTAAATCTGTTTTCTTTATCCCCTACGAAATAATCCCTACTAAGCATTCCAATTGGTGGCCAGAACACATATTGATTTGGGATTATTTAGAACCATTTAGGGGATGCTTAGTAGGGGGATGGGATCTCACCACCAAAACAGTGTATCAAAAACCCAAGAGCAACAAATTGTGTGCCAGTTGGTCCTTGAGGCTCTTGTTTTCTGGTATTCAAAGAGATCAAACATGACTTGACTTTTCGCGGTTTTACCGGAAACATGTTGTATGAAAATGGGTAAACATGAAGGAAAACGAAGGAACTTCTCAATGATAGTTGCAGAACCCAAAGAACGGACCATCCTCAGAGGGTTGGCCAACGGGCCCAAAAAGATGCACTATTACATTCCAAGAAGGCTGAATGATTGGCACGCTGAAATTGGGCAATTAAGATTAAACTCCTGAAAAATGGCCAGTTAGCGCTTCTTCCACTTTGTATCCTCTATTACAGGTCACTATCCTCCCAATATGCTACTGTAATGAAATTAACCCAAAAGAGCCATGAGGGGTTTTACATGGTTTTACATCGTAGCAATGCAATGCAACCCCAAATAGACAATCAGGTTTGAAGGTCAAAGGGGGTTGGCCACTGCCTCTTGTTTGCTGCTCAACCCCATTTGTGGTGCCATACCAATCTATAGTTTCGCGTGCATGGCGCCTTGCACTCCAAGACACAAGTTGTATAGTGGTTTCAACTCCTGCACAAATTGCACATCCATTGAACCATCGCATTTATAGATGAAGATCTTTATTAAACCGGTCCAAATCATATAATCAATATAATCATCATAAAACATGAGTTCTTTTGCTAGAAATGCGCCCCAGTGGCCCAAAAGAGCGCGTGATTGTAATGTCCCCCGCCGTGATTTCGCATCGCTGGGGACGTGCTGGCCGCCGATTTTTGTAACTCCGTGAGGAAGGACGCGTCACCTGCAAGGTCACCAATGAGTATGCGATATCATTGCATTGCTTAATTCTATAGATATTTGATGTATCAATAAAACTAAATATGTATATATTGCTATCTATAGATCAGTATACATCATATGCAATGTGCACTTAAAGCTAAGCGTCTCAAACAGAATTTGCCAACGGAAATGGAGATAGAAATGGAAGACCTTGACCCACTAAATTTCGAGGAGAAAAAAACAATGTGGGGATGCCAAAACATTCATTATCTGTGCGATTTATGATGAGGTATGGAGGATATGAAGGCTAAGATCAAAATTACCTTCGCCCAAAAAAAGTTTGACTGGCATTTGACCGCAAGATTATATGCAGCAACACCATTGGTGTGCAGAAATGAAGGAACACGGTCAAGTGAGTCAAGAGGGAAATTGAAGCAGCTACTCTCAAGAAACAAATTTAGCTTCGGCTATTCATCTCCTGCTAAAAATGGTAACGTCAAAACGAAGGGACACCAACGAGTTTTGCTTTCTCCTACTGAGTCCTATTCCTGGACACGCAGAGTTGCGGCTAAACACGGGGTCAAAGTTCAACCATTTGTTGATGGTTCCAACGAAAACAAATATGTTTACTTGTTGCGCAAAACCCAATTCTTGCCGGTCCAACCTTCTCGCTTGCTGATTACATTTCCATGTCTGGTTCTTAATTGATTTATTGAAGAATTGAAAAAGCTTGTTGTTGATTAGCAAAAAATATGGATATAATTGTTCAAATGTAATTGTATTCAGCAAAACTGCTGTTTCCATCTTTTTCTGATACATTTGTAGCTTGTTTCCAATGTCTCTTAATTCTACCCGGTGCTTCCCCAAATGCTCCGGCCTTTGGCAGGAGCACCGCCCTTGGCTGTAAGTGCTGCGTTCAATCCTGCCACGTAGGTGGCATGGTGCTTCCTCAGCGACAAGTCTACGGTGAGTATAGGTGCCATGCTCAAAACATGGTATATGAATGTATAGGATATTCTGTTCATGGTCATCCATCCCATAATGGGACTCCTTATAATGGCTGTGAATCCCTGTGATTGATGGCCATCGCCAATATGGGAAACTAACCCGTGGAACTTGACAGTGACACATGTGACCGATTGGTGGATCTGTTCATGTGTGGCTCTGTTGGTACCCTATGGTTGACCCATACCGCATGTCGCAAGAGCTTTTGACGAACAGCTGATGCGAGGCTTCCCCCCGCAGTCCTCTTTTAGTAGGCGCAACAAATAGAACATAGTAGAACCATACTTTGTATTACTGTGTTATAATTATCTTGTCAAGACTTGACTTGTCTATCGTTTTGGAGTTGCTACGTTGGTGCAAATGGCGATGTACATCACCAACTTTCTCAGTGCGTTCTGCACAGGATTCTGCGGCGATGCAGCATCCAATCATATTGGAGGGTTTCTAGCAGGGTTTATCAGGGCGTGGGCTGTCGACGTAACGAACTATGTTCCAGGATTTTTGTAGATAACTCAAACTATGACCAATTCTGGGTCTCAAAGTTGATGGCTCAAAGCATGGTGCCCACAATGCCCATTGTCAAAATTCCTGGAAGTTTCTGCGGAACGGGAGACCCATGAAGTGCCAGGCAGACTCGACTATTCCGAAGATTAAGCTGCTGTAGAGGTAGGTTCAAACCAACATTTCACAGGTCATATCAGCATGAAAGAAGATCATGTACTCTCTCCACTCTCCACCCTATTGATTTGTTTTCTTTGCTTCTTCTGATCAATTCATGATTATCAACAGCTGTTTTATAACAGCAGGTGTTCGAAATATTTTTTCGGTGCAAGTGCATTCTCATGTTGTCCTCTTTGCTTTGATTTCGATAATCTTCCTTACGGGAGTTTATGTTCACTCTGAATCAGTTTTCCATATTCAGGCAGCTTTGCATTATATTAAGATATATTAACTATAAGTTGCGCAATGTGTAGCTTCATTTCTTCAAATAGTATCCATCTGGGTCACATGGGACACCTTCATGACACGACATGCTGCAATTTGGGCTGTTTTACCTGACGAAAAAAACACATTCTTGATCGGCTTGGCCAGTGTGAGGCCACTGATGGTTGCTCCCAGAGTCAAAAACAATGACATATCCCAAGGTATACATAATACATCATAATACAATGTGAGCCCCCCCTTGATGTTAGTTGGTTTATGAACCCCATGAATACATACTGTAGTTGTGAGTATCATATACAATCGTGATTGGCGTTTTCTTTACACCAACTTAGCGATTTCGTAGGCCCGGTCCCACTAAAACATAGGTGGTCCAGGAACTGGTGATGTATTCTCATTGTCTGCTCATCAATGTAAGGCTCTAAGGCATCATACCTGCGCTGCGGTGAAATCCCGTGAAACGCAAGTTGAGATCATCATCCGTTGAGGGGTGGAAAACGATTGCATGGGGATAGCACTCTGGCAAAGTGTCGGGAATTTGCCCGCAAAATTGGATTTTCAGAAATGGAAACACAGCTTTAAGACGATAGGGCATAGGGAACCGACCAAATTGAAATTGGAATTTGAACCAGCAAAACTGAGACTTAGCCAGCAAAAGTAGGACGATGTGAGACGATGTGCTGAATTTGACCTGCATGTTCTGAGCGGCACATGACCATATGGGGGATGTGTAGCCCATTGGCAGCCGCGGCACTCATATGGCAACGCCGTAAGCGTAAAGGTCTCCCCATAGGCCAGGGACAGCCACGATACGATCAGCGTGGCCCGAAACATGTTGCGATGGGAGACTTGAACCGAGATGCCTGGAGTGAGATCACCATGAAATCAGACCTAAGATCACCTAACAAACAGTGGGGGGGCGACCCTTGAGGGGTACAGAACCCATAGATTTTCCATGGCGGGATCAAGGGAGGATTGCACTTGCCCCGGGGCGGTGGGCTTTCCAGAATCACGGTCATCATGGCGGCCAAAATTTGGGCACTGTAGCTGATTGGAACAGAAAGGGCCCACTTATCTATCCAAACTAAGTTTACCTAGACAATGCTTTCGAATTCTAAGAATACTTTACATACTTTACAACCGATGCGCACTGTCAACTAGTCCAGACATTTGGTACTCTACATCTTCAGAACTCTAGGAGGTACACAATACAGCACCACCCCCTTTTTTGGTTTGTTTCTGCTCACCCATTCAACTGTGTATACCCACCACGAATCCAAGGGGTGACACGGCCGATGCAGCCTCTGCAGCTCCAACGGCTGCTTTGTTTCGAAAGGATTCTTCCCAGTAGGGGCTATTCATCCTGATTCGCTGCCAGGTTGCTATGGTCGCAGGGAGGATGACGAAGTGTGAATACATCGCCAACAAACGGGCAGACTCTTATATATAGTTGGTCTTACTGTAGTTGATCTCGATGATACATACTTGTATACAGAATTGTGCAGAAAATCATGAAAAGAAAGAGGACCAAAAGAAAGAGGACCAAAATTCAGCTTCAGCGCATATGAGTTTGTCTGAAAACAGGTGTCCCTTGCCCTTGTCCCATTCTATCCCATGGTTAATCATAATCCCATTCAACTTGCCGAAAATTGGAACTACATCCCCCGTTAAAGTAATCCCATTGCGCAGGAACTCTAGCCTTCTAGCGTGGCAAGCACCACCTTTTTGACTGAAAGGATAAAACATGAAGCACCAGCCTTCTGGGATGCTAATTGATCTAATTGCAAACAAAATCAGTCCATTCTAATAGCAGAAGTCCTTCTGATGATCTCATTTTCAACTCCAGACGATCAGCTGAAATCCGGTCAAACTCAGCCCGGTAGCCTTCGTTATGAATGAACCGTACTGCTTTCCCATGTAGCATCAATGTTTGAATGGCAATTCCTCAAGAAAGGGGACGTGCCCAACCGTTTTCATCTGTCAATACTTAGACATACTTAGACTATATCTTATCACCAATGATGGGTCCCAGTACCTATAAATCGGGCACCAACAATGCCAACTCCACAGACTGACAGCAAACTGCATCCTGAACTGAGTATGCGCTGGCGCATCTTGGCACCTGAGGAATCGTCAAAAGCTAGGTCGATTTTGGGCACGGAACCCCTTGAAGAATAGGATACCATAGGATGACATAGGGATAAAAGGAATAAACATGTTTATACAAAGGGATGCAAGTGTGAACCCCCTTGGATCCAGCGGGCTGATGGTGACTTGTACAAATGGTAGTAGATTGGGATATATAACCAGCAGCTTCAATATTAAATCAAGACCGCGATGATACTGTAAATCGAATAACAAGTATAGATTGTTTTAAGTTCTCAAAACTATAAAGCGTCGGTGTCTACATTCAAAGACTATTTGACTACTAAAGTATACTTATTTACTACAAAACAATCATGTGGATCACATAATCCGTGGAGAAGGATGGTGAAAAAAAAATATAGCTACACTACTCCCAATCGTTCTTTCATGACTTGGTTAAACACCACAACTTGCTTTACATCAGTTTGGTAACCACCACATGCTATGTGGAACACGAAGCCCTGCAGTAGGAATGTCTAATGTTGACCTATGATTAGGAAACTACACCTAAACAAAGCTAACAAAGTGCCCAAATTCAATATAAACAGGCAAAACTCCAAAATCTGGAAAAAAACAAACCACTGGTGAACTAGCTGCGAACTGACCTCCAAACAATTTTGATTGATGGATGTCGTGGGTTTCAAAATCCTCCAAAAATATGAGGCAATTGTGATCATGATCCACATGTAGGAGTGTGAAACCCGAAATATACACCATGGGAAGGGATAAGTCCCCAGTTCAATTTGCCTGAAAATCGGATGCTTCCATCCCATGGTTGTCATCAATTTCCCCCAAGAGCGGTGGATTATAACATAAACCCCATGTTTGGACAATCCCCAATTCTTGATAGTTACCCTCTGGTAAACTAACATAGCTATGGAAAATCACCATTTTTAATGGGAAAATCCACTATAAATGGCCATTTTCAATAGCTATGTTAGTTCACCCTATTTCTCGAGTTTCAAAAGCCTTCAGAGTAGATGTTTGATGATGTGGAGCTCCATGGATTCACGGGCTCCCCCTTTCGCCATTTGCGAAACATGTGAAAATTTGAGGCTCAAGGCTTTGTACGTTTCCTTTGGCTGTGATATTGCTCAGCCATCATTGCAGAGGACCAACCTTTGTGTCGGTTCTGCCTTTGGAAGAGATTCCACGGATTTTGAATCTCATGATCTGGCCTTTCACCAGATGGCCTCTCAGCCGCAGCCGCCGCCTCGCCCGCCACAGCAGCTAAGCTCTCCGCAAGATCCGCTGCCGCTGAAGCCGCACGCACAGCTGCAGGCTCATATGAATGCTGGCCCGACTGTCTCAAACTCTTCAAAGAAGTAGAGCTCGCCGTCGATGCACAAGGACCCTGCTCAGGGGTCAGCACAAGCTGCGATGATGTTGAACAAGGACCCTGCCCAGGGGTCAGATCTCGCTGCAGTTGCAATGAAGGACCCTGCACAGGGGTCAGATCACGCTGCAATGCTTTCGAAGGACCCTGCACAGGGGTCAGAGCGCTGGATGCAGATGAAGAAGGACCCTGCCCAGGGGTCAGCACCGTAGATGCACTTGACGCTGAACCCGCCGAAGCAACTGTTTGACCTCGACTTCGCGACATCTTTCCAGCTGCTCTGCTAGAGCCCGATCGTCTCCTGGTAGCTGAGCACGACTCCATCATCCGTGATGTAGTGACTTCATCCTCATCTTCAGAAACCACCAAAACACTTTCTCGATCCTCCACAGATGTCCTCAATTTTCGAATGCAAAACTTCGTCGCACACTGAAGCATCTGGGCTGTGTAAATGGCGCCCAACGTCATCAAAATGAGGCCAGCCGTCCAAACCAAAGAAAAATCATCATCCACATGATCCTCCTCCGTTTTGTTGACCTTCTTTGATGCCTCTGCCGTGGAAAGCAACATGCTTCCAAGAACCATCATTGCTGCACCTCCATCGCCACCATTGGTAGTCGAAGATGAGCTTGGCATTGATTGTGAGGGAGTCTCAAGGTTCATCCTTTTGAGGCCAAGATCCTCCACAAATCTTGCAAAAGCTTGTCCAAGAAGATGTTTGGTTAGCCCATCGGCTACAAGTTCAGAACCCTTCAGGTGCAGCAACCGCCAAACTCCTCCAGGAACTTCACACATCTCATCCATCGCCTCCTTCAGGATGGCCGCACGGATTCGGAGGTGACGTGTCCTCCATGAAGCACATGTATTTCCACTGGCCAAACCAATCGCCGCCATGTTGTCCCCATAGATGGTGCGACTGAACGGATTGGTTTTGTCCAGGGGCACTCCAAAAACGGCACACAGCAGAGCTTCGGTTGCCCTTCCAATGAGCAAACTCTCACAGTAAGACACCAACTCCGACTCCGCAGTGCTGTGAGTTGTGAATGGCTGCTGAGAGCTCTGCCAAGCCACTGGACTGCCTGCAAAGAAGACTGCAATCCCTTGGATGCTTCTGTGTCCCGTCCCGGCCGCATAGGCAATGTCGGAGAACACCTCAATGCTGTAGTGGTTGCGCTGAGACTTGAGCTGGCTACGTTCTCCCCAACCATCATTGGCAAAGTGTTTGCAATAGTGAAGGTCGCCAGGGTTGGATTTGATGTAGCTCAGCAAAGCCTTTCCCACCTCCAAGGCCTTTTGAGGGTTGCGGGACATCAGACGGCTCATAGCCGAAACCCCAAAAGAAATGTCAGGCCTCGTCTTTGTAGACAGCCATAGCAAAGCTCCTACTAGGGCCTGGGCTTCTCGAAGCACTTTGGGATCAATTTGATCAGCAGCTTCAAAGTCCTGCTCATTGATCTTGTAATTGGGAAAGTTCAGGCCTTCCTGCACAGGCCATCGGTCTAGCAGCTCCGTTTCATAGCCACGCTGTGACAAGTGCAGGCCGTTCCCCTCCTTATCCACTGTGATCTCTATGCCGCAAAACTTCAGGGGTTTGACATCGCTCGCCCATTCAGCCTCAGCACAAGACCATTGGGACTCCACTGCCGCCAAGGCGTGTCGAAGTGGTTCTTCTTCTCCACAGAAAAGTAAGTCGTCCACATAGACGCAAAGAAGTCCACACCATCGGATCCCATTGGTATCCTTTTCAACCAAACGCCAAAGGTTGTCATCTTTGGTGCGCTCAAAGTGCCCTCTGATTTCTCCTCCTCCATCAGCGGCTGCACGGCTCCATGTCAGATGACCCAGGGTACAATCACGATGAATGCCCCAGTCCCTCGGACTCGTGGTCAAACCGTATAATGCCATCTCCACCAACCACACGTCCTCATCAGTGNATGACCCAGGGTACAATCACGATGAATGCCCCAGTCCCTCGGACTCGTGGTCAAACCGTATAATGCCATCTCCACCAACCACACGTCCTCATCAGTGGCAAGGCCAAGTCGTTTGAAGACAGATGGGATGGTCATAGCGACCAATTTGGTGTCGTCCCTCCTCCTGGCATTCAAAAATGCCGTTTTCACGTCCGTGCCAACGACCTTCCAGTCAAAGATGGCCGACACCTTCAAGGCTGTTCGGACTTGAATGCTGTCACTGCCTCCAGCATAAACCTCCTGGTCAGTGGCCGAGGCATAATTGCCGCAGATGACAGCACGACTCCTGTAAGCCCCTGTTTGGGATTTGCGAGTGTGAACTGTTTTGCCGGGTAGCAGTTCAATTGGAACTCCCCTCTCCTGAGAAAGTTGTTGAAGTTGCTTCATGGTCAATTGACGCACTGCTCCCTTCTCATGAACCAACTGGTTGTATTCTTGCTTGATGGATGGGCCCCAGGCATCAAGGTCTTTCCACACCTCGGCATTGGAGATCGTTCGAGTGACCAAGAACTCATGGCTGATCGCCTGCTGCTCAGATCGCTCCTTCTCCTCCTCCCGCATGTGTAGTTCCTCCTCGATGGAGACCTTCTTGACCAAGAGCTCAGATAAGATTGGCAGGCACCAGGCTTGCTCTTCCGCTGTGCCATCAATCTGAGTCAACTCATCTTCCACCAAGTGATGCAAATTATGATGCATCATACGAAGAAAACCTTCAGGATCTTTGACACTTTCCAATGGGGCGACTGGGCATGAGCCACCGCACCAGTTCTTAGGCGCCCCCTCCCACTCCCCACCTCCTGAACTTGGTGATGATGAAGAAATGGAAGATTGTTTCGTTTCCAGTGTCCAACTGCTTTCATTGGTGTCTCGATCCCAAGACGGTGTGTCAACTCGACCAAGATCCTCATATACATTGGGAGCCATTTCCCAACCATGTGAACCTTCATGTTGGTTGGCTGCAGAGGCTGTTGGTCGATGACCTGATCGTTGAAGTCCTTGCAAGGGACCATGAACCTGAAAAACAGGAGACTCAGCATCAACATCATCATTCTCCCCCTCAATTGGAACTTGTGACAATTGATGCAGCATTGCAGGGCTGGTTTTGCCATGAAGTCGTCGAGGTGGAGTGATGCTCAATCCTGCAGGTCTGGAGGTCTCATCACGCTCCGGCAGATAAATTGCTCCATCATCAGCTGGTCGCGGAGCCACAGCAGCCACAGCGGGCTGACCATCAGGATGTTCACCAGGTAGTTGCGCCTGGGCATACTCAGCAGCGGCCTCAAAGTCAGGCACCAGCACATCGTCGGTGAAAAAGTACCGGCCCGAGTCAATGGCTTGCACAAAGTAGTTCGTGGAAGTCAAAGTGCTGCAAGCGTCAGGGCCTAACACAATGACCGACTCCCGAACATCCCTCCACTGCTCGTAGCGATGCTGCTACCACTTCCTCAGAGCGTATGCACGAGTTCCAAACTGTAGAAGCTCTCCAACAGGATAACCCACAGCTCGAAGCTGAGCTCTGAGTCGGCGCTCCCCGACATGTCTGGCTACGAGAGGCCACCAAGCTAACTTGTGACCACCTGCGGACAAAACCGTCCTTGTGGCTCTTTTGATCACGCCAAGTTCAGCCTCACAACGGCCATTTGCCTTGTAGTCATCCCCGCTGGTCTTGGCGATCACAATGTCACGTTGCTGGGCCCACCGTCGAACAGGAAGACAAGTGAACTCTCGAGCACGATCACTGTGCAATCTCATCACGGGAAGACCAAGTTGTCGAAGTCGACTGTAGATGCGAGCAATCGCAGGCAAGACATGGGCTGCAGTTCGGCTCTCCACAGTTTCCACAAAGGGGAGATTTTTGACAGCCACATTTTTGGAGTCCTCCACCAAACGATTCCAAGCAGTCAGACATCCATTCTCTGAAGATTCAGCCAAATGTCCCCCATCCTCTCCTTCACCTTCAATCTCATCCTCCGCCTGCTCCCCCAGAAACTCAGCGCCAGGATCTTCGCCATCCTCCCCCGCAACTCATCCAGGTCAGGTAGTGGTTGATCTTGAGGTTCCTTGCCCTCCACTTCCACCAAGGGTTCGCCCGTTTTGGTGATTGGAAAGGTATACACCCCGACCAACATGTACTGGCAGGACTTCTTCTCCTGATTGATTCCAGGATCCAACTTGCCACTCAAGTCCACAGAAAGGGTGAAGGATTCTGGGTGCTCAACCCGGCGATGGGCTCGTCCTCTGGCTTGTGCTCGGACACAGATCTGGCAGTCTTTGCGAGCTGGCATGTGGTCCGCAAGGTAGTGCTTCTTCCAAGCGTCGAGAGCTGCAGCACTCAGGGCACGAAGCGCTGGAGGTTGCACTGAATCAGGATCACGCTCATGCCACTGAATGCGCTGACTCACGGCCTTGGAGATAGCTTCTTTGAGGCCTGGTGCCCAAGCTGACCAAGTGCGAGACATTTCACATCGATGGTAAACTGGCAGAGATCGAAACTGATCGGAAAGTTGAGCTTCATTTTCAGGGCCACCACGAACATCATTCAACTGGCCAAAGATTGGGTCATTTGATGCCAAACAGGTAGGCTTTCGCTTGGTGTGGCCAAAAGGAAATTGATCGAAGTGGTACTGCTGGATGTTGTAGACTTCTGCAAAGGTCTTCCATTCAGCCGTTCGGAACACTGAAAAGTATCCATGTTGTTGAACATCTTCGGAACTACGATATCGAGCTGGATCCTCCGGCTGTTCAAGGGCAAACTGGGTGGCCAAAGCATCAGGGGGTCGTACTTCCTCCGCCATGATGAACAGCGACCAAAATCTCAGCATCAACACTGAGTCACCAACCACAAGCTCAGAGTCGGCCGGAGACAAAGTGGGCAACCCGTACGGGTGTTCATCTGTTCTGAGAATACCTGGTCCGCTATCATCTTGGTAGCGCAATGCCGAAACAGTACGGCATGGGGGACCTCCCACAATCGACTTCACCTTGCCACTTGCGCAGAGGGACAGCAAAAACCCGAAGACGTGCCGGTCGTGGAGATTTGCCGGCGTGCTGGTGGTGGTGTCCACGCACAACACTTCTGTGGATGCCGTTGAGCACTTGCGTTCCCAAAAGGCTTGGTCAGGACCTGAAAACAGGTGGAGCACCACATGCTTGGCTTGGCGCAATCGCCTCCGCTTGTGGCGGTTCCAAGGCAACTTCTGACCAATCCCCTCCGACTGCATCATGCTTTGCAGTGAAAGTCAACTCCGTACTCAGCTGGGATTTGTCGACTTCATCAGGTCGCTCCAGCAAAGTTTTGACCACCGCCAACTTCCTCTTTTGATGAATGTAGAAACCCTCCAACCACTGAAGCAGCTTGAGACCTTCATCACGTGCTATCATCGGACATCCATTCACCACCGTGACAACCACCTCCCTGCCTTCATCATCTTTGATTTGGCATCGGCCATTGCTCCACTCCAGCTTGAAGTCCAAGTCGCTCAAAGCTCCCATCGGCACGATCAGCGCCGTCGACTCAGCATAGTGGCCCAGCAAGATCTTTGTGCCATGCTTCAAGCGAAAGGCATCTGTTGAGCCATTGGCAAGCTGCACGCTTGTTGGCTGGGCTGCATCCCATTCACCTTGATCAACAGCTGGTCGTAGGCCGTGGGTCGCCCCTGAATCTATGAGGGCCATGTTTTCCTCCACCCGCTCATATCCCTCCAGCTGCATCACCCTCAGAGTGGGATTGGATGTTGTTGGAGACACCCTCAATGACTTCAGCAACTGCGTAGCTTCGTGGAGGAGTTCCGCAGTCTTCTCATTCTTGGCCGCTTGATCACCCCCTGTTCCACCATCACCAAGTCCAAATCCCTTCCCCAGCTCCACCTCCGCACCAGAGTGGCCTGTCTTCAACTCCCCTGATGACAAAGTGGTCGAAGTTGCAGGAGTTGCCATCTCTTGGATCTTGGGCTTTGGTGTCATAGTTGATGGCGATGTAGTAGAGGTCGATGTAGAAGCCGCGCTGAAAGACGTCGAAGATTTGTCCACATTTCCTCCCCCCGAATCCTTGGATTCGTCCGATCGTTTGTTGCTGTTGCCATTGCCACGGACTTTGCAGTCAGCTTTGCGATGCTCTTTGGATCCGCAAACGAAGCATCGACTGTTCTTGTCAGGGATGTTGTCCCAGCTATGACTCCATTTGCATTTCTGGCCTGCTCGACATCCTTGGTCTGAACGAAACCACTTGCATGGAGTATCGGCCAAAGACGTGCCCTTGCCCTTGCCATTGTTGTTGGATTCCACCATTTGAGATTTGTTTGAACCACCATTGTTGGCCTCCATGACCTTGAGCTTCAATGGTGGGGTTGATGTCGTTGTAGAAGGAGTTGATGCCATCAAAACCAACGTTTCCGATTCGGCCAAAAGACATTGGCTGAAGTCCCAGACAGCTGCAGGCTCCGGCAACTCATCCACTCTCAGGGCTGACCGGCTCTGTGCCAACCGGAAGGCTGCTTGACTGTCCTCTTTGGCCACCTGCTGAACTGCAGGCTCCAGCGCCCGAAGAAGCAATGTCCCGTCAGGGAGTGATGCCCCCACTTCTCTGGCTCGACCAAAATGTCGCCTCCAGCTCCTCAAAGAAGAAGACAACTCAGCCATAGACG
Source organism: Symbiodinium sp. clade C Y103 (assembly GCA_003297045.1). Taxonomy (NCBI): domain Eukaryota; class Dinophyceae; order Suessiales; family Symbiodiniaceae; genus Cladocopium; species Cladocopium sp. clade C. The sequence continues at coordinate 51,803 of BGPT01001106.1, forward strand.
TGACCTTTGGCAACTGGGTCAATTCTTTCAGAATCAGTGATTTTTCTCCTGGACCACCTGGTTGATACCTCACATAGAGTCGATACAGGATGGCCGTGCTGGTCATCTGACGGTCGGTCACCAGCATCTGTTGAATGTCAGGCGCAACTGCCTTCAAAAGCAAGTGGACTCCTCGTTGTTCAGTTCGACCATAGCAACGCTGATCTTGCAATTCCACAGGCACTGTTGGTTGTAGTTGAACTCGCTGCAGTGGGGTGGCTTGCTTCCAGTCAGCATAGTGCACTTGTGCCTGGCGAACGGTGAGGTCCCACCAACGACTGGCCACGCTTGACAAGTCCCGCATGACAGGCCCACAAAGATGAATCCAATCACCAAACTGCAACGGACTTGCCATGCTTGGGAGTTCTGGCAACTCCGCCTTTGTGTTTCCACCTCCCCCGGATTCCCAAGATTGTGGAATCATTCCAACTCCAGATCCCCCTCCACCACCATGCCAAAGATCTCCTTTAGAGTCTTGATGATGGCCAGGATGTAGATACTCAGCCCCCTGCACAGCCCGAGCTTGAAGAGGAACATCACCATGCAAAGCCCGATCGGGAAGAGGTAAATCACCACGCAAAGCCCGATCGTGAAGGGATAGGTCTCCATGCACAGCCCGAGTGTCAGGGCATACACCGTCACCCCCAGGGACCTGCGAAGCCCGAGCTTGAAGAGACTGATGTCCACTGCCGCCAAGCAAGTGACCGTGAACATGTCCATGACCCATGCTCGAAGTGCCAGCCCGACTGTGAAGAGGGACCGCATCAAGTTGACCACGCAAGTGACCAGGTTGGTCTCCAGGGTGCATGCGGCTGATACGTTCAGCCAGATCCGGATCAACACCGCCAACANGACCGCATCAAGTTGACCACGCAAGTGACCAGGTTGGTCTCCAGGGTGCATGCGGCTGATACGTTCAGCCAGATCCGGATCAACACCGCCAACATCCGCCGGCAGTTCCAGTTTGGCCGCAGGGATCGGAGGACCCGTTGGAGGATGAAAACCATTTGACCAATAGTCACTGTTCTTGAAAGAATTCCCCTTTGACAGCTTGGCTAAAGATTGTCGCAACGACATCACTTCCTTTTCCAACCAAAACTGCCTAGCTTCACCAGGGGTTGGTTCTTGGGATTTCTCAAAATTCGGCTTCCAAGTCCTTTCTCCCATGCGAAGCCTTGACACATCATTTGCAACTTCGTAAGAATCCAAAATTCCAGTTGCATCATCTGCATGATCATCCAAAAACGCTGGAAAAGGTGGTACCGGAGGAAGATTGGGATGTTCCGGAACAGGTGGTGCATCATCAGTTGGAGGTGTACCATCGGGGACTTGAGTTCCATTCGGAGTGAATCTAAAAGTCTTCCCATTGCGAACACCATTTCTGGGGGTTGTGCACTCAGGCCCCATAGCACCTGACCCAGTCCTCCCTTCTCGCTCACTGCGGACTTCCACCCACGACTGAGTAGAGCCATCTCCAGATTCTGGGGTGCCCTTAGACTGCTGTCGATACCTTTCCAGTTCTGACATCAGCTTGGCATTCTGTTCCCTCAACTGGTTGACAATCTCAATCTCTAACGCCCGTTCCAAACTATCATCAGCAGGACATGTAGAATCATCATGATTCACCCGAGTCCCCATCGATTTCAAGTCAGAAACATTTGGGATTCTACCCTCTGTTCGCTTCCCATGCCCTTCAAACTCATCCCGACCACTGTCCTGTCCAGAGATCTTGCTCGGTGGCGTCACGAAGCACAGCTTTCCTGCAGATGCATGCCCTCCACGTCCTTTGCCCACACACTGTCCAGCATGCAGACTCCCTTGCTGAAGCGGCAAAGCATCTCCCTCTGGGGAATGTTCTGGCAAACCCTGGGGTCTTCTAGACTGCACCTCGTACTCCAACCTCGCTTTCTCTGACCAAAAGGGATTTCCGCCACCCACTATTGATGTTCCATCACCAGAAGCAGTAGCCTTACCCATAGGTGGTTGAGATGATGCTCGCATGGCAAACAGCTAAGCAGAGCTATGCGAAATGGGGGTTGGGCTCATAACCCTTGTCGGTTACGCCCCTATTTCTCGAGTTTCAAAAGCCTTCAGAGTAGATGTTTGATGATGTGGAGCTCCATGGATTCACGGGATAGTTATACAAATCCCCATTTGTGGTTGATTACCCATTTGTTTGTGGGAAAACGCAACCAGAAACTCTCTAGGGATCCCGGCACACCGTACTCGTAAGCATTCACAGAGTCCATCAAAAGCTTTTCGCAGAAGGCCTCGTTTCCATAGAACGCCTGAGCCAAGCTGAACCATCTCGCACCAGACTTCAGAGCAACAGTGTCCTTTTAGGAAATATCGAGGGGCAGGTTTGGAATGGGGGTAACCCTCTATCAACCAACCAGTGGGAAAAGCGGGAAAAGGACGGGTGATTTTGCTGCAGCATTGTTCTTAAACATCAATAGGTTATTTCACATGTTCAGTAGAATGCGTTTTTTTAACCCAATATCCATGATCTGGTGGTAGTTGTCCCCATGTATGGCAAATATTGAACTTTTGCCAACTCAACCAAAACCTACCCAGTCATATTGGGGTTCATAGTCTCAATTCACTCCTATGCAAACCCGCAGGTAGCTGTAGTCTAATCAAAGCGTTTGGGTGCCAAGACCATCATTGCAAAGAGGTTTGTTGATTGAGCCAGCCCTCAAAACAAACACTTACTAGTCACTTCGGGATCCAGTTGTCAGTATCGCTGAATCCATGTGCCCCAAGTATGACCCACGATTGAGCAAAGCCAAGAATCTACAGACAAATTCCCCCAACTAGTGGTTGGTTCATATTCCTATCATGAATTATGACACTTTATATTCGGAAGTTTGACACAAAAAAACATCAACCAATCATCTTTTTATATCCCCAAAGTTGTCATGGTTAAAACATGCTAAAACCATTTAGAAACCCTATACATAAATAAATGATGAAGTCTGCATTCAACCACTGACCTGGTCTTTTTTTCAGTACTCAATGAGTGGTCACCGTTCCGTTGATGTCACCTCACTCTGCCAAGTCGCAGTGCAGAGTTCCGGACACTTGGCAAAGGTCTGCAAGAAGACTTTCTCGGCCTGCGCACGAGGCACCCTTTGGGAATCAAACATGGGGAAATCCCCAAACTACGGTGGATGGAAGAAATCTTGCATCAGTCGATAGGTGGTAAACATGCGATTATTTATAGGGTTTCAATCATCCAAGATGGTGCAGGATTTCTTCCATCCACAGTATGGCTGGAGGTTACTGGAAAAATCATAAAACTATGGCTGGAGATGGTTGATTTTCGGAGAGAAACCCCATCATTCCGGCCTCAACCAATCCTCAAAATGGATACACATGCTACAAAAGAAACGTTGAAATTGCTGGATGTTGATACGGGAAGGAATGAAGCAGTTACTGGCCTCTCAATGGGTGGATGTTCGCAGGAAACCTTCAGCCAAGTCTGGGTATTTAGTGAGCCGTAAAAATGACTCACTTGGGGATAATCCTTCCGATTCGCAGGGACAGAAAGGGAAACCATGGGAATGAGCAATACATGTATAAATCAAGGAAATCAAAACAACATGTTATTCCCAAGAATAATGAAACGTTTAAATCGGGAGGAAACCATGTCTCGCCACACGCAATCAACCTTGTACCAAGTCACGCTGGGTCAAATCTGTTGAGAATCCTTGGGAGGGTTCATCAATCGGATCCGCTAAGCCTTGTGCCAACAACAGGAGATATCTTTCAGTCGATTGAAGGGCTCCAGAACTGCGTGAAAGGGCAGAAAACCAAGGGTCGGCAAACGTGTTTCGATACCTATGGATACAAAAATTGGAGGAACTGCAGGAGCTGCACCGAAAACATGCATCAACATATTTATCAACATGCAAAACGATGCGAGAACTCAGAAAATGATTGGCAACATTTAGGAACTGGGAGCAACTCGGTTCTATCCCATGCTTGCAGACAAATAAACAAATTTATCAGATTTATTCTAACACATATTTCAACTGTCCCAAATAATTTCAATGGAATATAGTTGAAATATATTGAAATATGTTGAAATGGATTTGTTGCAATACCCTCTGTTAGCTCAATAGTTTGCTATTGAAAATCAACTATGTTTAATAGGTAAGTCATCGAACTAAATGGCCAAATAATGTTCATCAATTCTCCATAGCAAGTGATAAAAAATACAGTACCAAAGAGTACCATGACCCCTCATCTATAATTTTTTTGTTCCCTTCCCCTGTTCATATTCAACACCCCCTTGGAAACTATAGTTTAGTAGGGAATTTCATGGGATTTCCATATAATTGGGACGATAGAATGGGGGTCTTTAATGTTAGGGGGATGAGACTAATCCTGGATTGACGGTACTAAATCCTCATTAAATCATTGAATCCACTAGGGCTTTAACACTTGAATCCACCATTTGTATAGATTTTTGTAGATTGAAAATCCATCGTCCAGCTTGGTGGCCCAGAAAAAAAGCTCTGCCTCGTAGACGTTGCTAGGCCATGATGGTTGTCCTTGCCAGGCCGCACCATCTGTTAAGTGCAATGGAAAATCAACCCTGTATATATAATATAATCATGCAAAATTATTTAACATGATATATCTGTTACTCAACCAATCTATATGATTTTACCCAATACTATTATGTATACATAAATATATACAGATGCAAGGCCATAGTTCAGGGATTTCCCCCTACAAGTAGCAATGCTTGATGACATGATTCGGCCAGTTCAAAGGACCAAACAATGGATGCCTCAAAGATGATGGAGTTGGAAAACCTGGCCAAGCTACAGTTTTCACCATTCAAAACCTATTCAAGTCCCTATTTTTGCTGGTGAAAATCATGTCCAACGAATCACAAAGCCCTGGATATGTCCTAGGTGAAAGATTGCCTGTTCTCAAAAGTACCGTCAGCAACACCGAACCTTTTCATGACAGCACACTCCTTTTGGTGAAGCTGTACTGTAATCAAAAAAAAACTGGTGTTCTGGAAGAGGGACGTAATGGGAGTTCTTGGCCAACTATGGCCAACTCACAATAACTGGCCTGTTCCAGTGACATAAACAGGGTTGCAACTACGCTTGAGCGAAGCTGAGTGGGATGCAACAGGCGGTGAGCAGCAGGCAAAATCCCCTCATGCCAGAATTGAATGAACCAACCCACTGATTTCAGCATGGGCCCTCCATTTCAAACACTGCGATGCCCCCTCTGTCCTCGCATGTGGTGTTTCACGCGCACGCGAAGAATGCGCCTATCCTGCAAGAGTCTCAAGACGAACCATCCACCCTGTAACCCATCAACCTACCCTCTGGTAATCTAACCTGTCAAGGCAAAATCTATCAACATACATACATATATATATATATATATATGATGTATACATATATACATATTATATGATATTATACAATCAGGATTACAAGTGCTTAATAATATGCAGTTTGTATATACTATACCCCAGCAATCCCCACCCGTGCACATCACCGCCGGTTTTCACCGACACGAAACATTTCGCACCTCTGCAGAGAGATGTCGTTTGTAGTTGGAGCACATGTTGTCCGGATCCCTGGTGGACACTGGGTACTGCACCTCAGGCTGCGACGCCACGGCTGTTGGCCAAAAAAATATGGGAAGCCATGGGAAACCATGGGGAATTCCATGATCTAGAGCAGAATAAGGGAGACCATCAATTGCAAGTGAGGTTTACTGAAAGACTGGAGCACTGGGACACACAAAGGTGATGTTGAGCAACTCAACTGGAATGTTTGGATGGTCGAAACTTTGTTTTAGAGGTCACTGCATCTCTGAAAAAGGAATTGCAACTAGGTTTCAGGTATGTCTGCTGGGAAAATGATCTATCATGATGTATACATGGATTGTACTGGACTATGAATGGATGATTCTGCATGTCCAATGAGCTAGTTTGAAGGGCAACCACTCATCCCTCCATGGTCCAACTGGGGTGTCCCCGCTTGGGAAATCTTCCTGAGATGACTATGAACAAATAAGACCTAGAGGCCCCCAACTTCTGGTATTTGTTTATGTGTTGATGAACATGACTCCAATAACTATGCTTTATGATACTTGTATCTATAGTTAGTGGGGTTGTAAACGGTAGTTGTTAATGTTGATCTAAGGGAAGCATAAGGGCTTATGTCATTTTCTTTTCTTTGAATTCAGTCTTGGTGCTACGCCGCTACGCCCAACATGTGTTCGAATTACGTTTGCACTATAAATGCGTTTAAAAATCTATTAGCCGTTTCCCCCCTCTGCTGCTCATTGGTGTTCATTGGCGATTGCGTCAGTTGCATCGTATCTCCAACATGTTTGGTGCATACTTGCAGCAACGCAGTAAACTCAACAACAAGCCACACCCAATCTGAGCATTTGATATTTTGGGATTTTGAATGATCTTTATATTTTGGGATCCTGATATTTTTTGATATTTTCGGATTTCTTCAATGGAGTGGTGTTGTTTTTTTTGTTTTCTTAAAATGTTTTTTTGGTGATTATATACGTATGTCAATGTATACGTTTAGGGTTTCTTGAATACCTTGTCCATTGACCTTGCTTGCCCAGTACCCTCCCCAGTCAACGAACACAGATGTGGAAACTGGCCTTTCCCTGTCCAAAAATGACTTCCTGTTAAAATCTGGTTGGAACTATCGTGTTTCTCCATGTTGGGTGGATGATAGGCTCCACATGATGAGCCCATCTGGGCGATCCCCACCACTGAGCTGATCCTGTTGCCAGTGCCCAGCTGACCCTGCAACGTCGCCTCCAGGCTCCAGGACTCCCAGAAATATGGGTCATCTGAACCCTGAAGTATACCCAATGAGAATGGAACTGGAAGCTCTCAGGGTACTGTAGGTACAGGGGTACAGGTACTGTCACATCTCACACAAGTGACAGTACAGGTCACGCGTTTTTAGCGCTTATCAACATGGATAAGCATGCTGTGAAACCACTTGGCTGCCTCTATTTTTTGACTTGAGCACTGCACGCTCTCTTTGTCATCAGGGCGTCTTTGGCCCATCAAACCATTGGGAAAACTGATTGGTGGTTCGGCCATTCTAGGATTCTAGTCCAACAAGAATAGTCATTTGGGTTTGGGATATAGTAATGATAATATAGTAATCGATAATCACACAGATATAATAATTATAGTAGTGCTAATCATCATTATCAAAAAGGGAATGATGTTGATAATCACAGCTATCCCATGTCCAAAACCCATATCTCAAGCACAATCAACACGTATCAACACAAAAAATGCAACCACCAACCAGACCATCCATTGAAACGCCCACCTGGCCCCACAGGCGTGGACGCAAAGATTGATGAGCTGAGCAGAAAGTTCTGGTGCGGAAACACGGAAATCTACTGGTTCTTCAACCAGAATCAACCCCAACAGAGATGAACAATAAAACATCATAAAACTCTGATTGGTTTCGGGATTGCTGGTACCCTTAGATTTCTGTGGCACTTCATCCATATTCATCCTATCCACCATCCAAGAACTTCTTGAGAGCTGTAACCTCAAGTGCGGTGGAGATGTGATGTGCCTGTGTTTGGAGATGCGGAAAAATGAGTAACTATAAATTATAAATCATGCTGTATAATCAAGGGATGAAAACCCCCATAAATTGGAATATAAATGAATATAACCCCTAGAATTATGGTTATGTATAATGCTATATATAGCCACTCGTTAGTGGAAGTGCACCCTGAAGTGGGGACTTTTGATTTTGTACCAGATTCACCAAAACGGGGGGCATTCATGTGCCCCCTCCAGTCATGTTCCTATGTTCTTCCGACCAAAATATATTACAGTAATTCAACATCAATTGCAGACCAGACATAGGCATGGGACAAACTTGTGGAACAGCATTGGATGCTTAACAGCATTGGTTTGCAAGCAGCGGGGCAGTGAGGTCGGTATCGGGTATGCTTGCAGGGACTGATCAGCCAAAGAGGCTCTTGGGGCTACAATCCAGCCATCGGTTCACACTCGAAAAAATCCACCCATGAACTCTTTTGTTTTGGCGGTTCCTTCCCCGATGAACAAAGCATATTGACTCAGGATTGGGGTGACATGATCTCTCTTAAAATGTTCTTAAATTCTTAAATTTGATAAAACATGATAAATAATAAACCTGTCTGGTTTGAGTTATGTAAACCAGCCGATCCCAGATAGACCGTTTGGATCCATTTGGATTTTTCGGTCTTATAATCGCAACAACTCTTGTAGTTTAATGAGTATGTAGTATGCATTCCAAAATTGGAGATCCTAATAACCACCTTCCTACTAAAAATGGATCTGTAAACTTATAACCCAGAAACCCTGGTGAAATGTCATGGATCTGTTCATTCTTGCGGCCCCACATAGGTGGCGGTTCTTCTCCGCAGCCGAGCCACGTATTTCGCACTGTTCGAGATGTCATTGTGCCCTTTGCTCACGGTGACCAACCTGGGACTTGCCGATCTCGCCCTGATTTTTTTTGTCAGACATGAAGCGACAAATGTTCCCAGTATTTGAAACCCAAAGCACACCATACCTAATTCTACAAGCTAAAAATATGATATGTAGAGACCTTAAAGGACAGGTCTTACTTATCGGTCAGGGTCTACCACGCTAGAATCACATCACAATGTCTAGTAAATAAATGAGCATCACAATGAACCTAATATATGAGATTTCAAAAAACAATACTGCAAAACAAGATTCACACAGATTCTACATAGATCTGTGTTACTCCCAATTACTGGAAAATAACAAATAAAACACATGTAACTCATTGATCATTAGCTATATCCAATCACCTACTGTATCCCAATAATGAAAATATGGTGAGTCAAATCTTATGCCTTGTCCCTATGATTTAATTACGTCAAACAAACTATCCCATAAAAGGGTGTATACCCATGTATACCCAGATAGCTTTATCATAATACTTGAATCACCATAAACAACACATGAACCACCCTGGAAAAATTGAACAGGGGGTTACCGCTGCGGGGGAATGTTGAATCCCCATGAATTATCACATTAAACATGTCCGTGAAAGTTGTCCCCATTGAATCAGAGAGCAACTCAATATATAAACATATTGTAGTTTATATAGGCAGGTGTTGTATTAACTTCAACCCATTACATTGCTTTGGGCGCTTTGTCTGTGCACCCGCTTTGTACATATTTCACTGTGTCGTTTCAAATTGCTTTGTTTCACTTGGACGCCTCCTGGACCATTTGCTACTTTGTCCCAGGCAACATATATGGACGGCCCATTGTATTGGGGATACATAAACCACATTGAATCAAAAAGCACAAATCCCATCCCATCCACATTCAATGTAAATATTTTGGACCCCCGTATAATCTTTACAAATTTTGCCAGACAATTTTCACAAATCACAACCAGAAACAGAAAAAATCGCTGCCCCACCTTCTGGTCGCGAAGGTTGCAGCGTCACAAAGCCGTCGTGCATGGCTCACTGGAATGATGGTGTCGATCTCACCATGCAGGATCCTAAGGTCATGGAGATTTTATGGGATTTATTGTATAGGCTTTTGATGTTGGTGATTTTATGGGATAATCGGATTTAGTGGCATATGGGATTTTAATGGGATTGAATGGGATTTAATGGGATTTAGTGGCATTGAATGGGACTTAGTGGCATTTAATTGGGTTTAATGGGATTTTAATGGGATTGAATGGGATTTCATCGGATGCAATATGATTTAAAAGGACTTAGCAGGGCAGGGATGAGATTTAGCCAACAAAAATAGGGATTTAGCAGACAAAAAACATTGGATTGAAGCACTTCATAGGGATACCATGGGATGATTCAACTATGACTATATCAGAATGAAATGAATTGATGGAACATAGGGATTTAGCATATTTCAGCAATAAACCATGAGGTCATGGATTGAAGCAGGATTTAATGGGATTTAATGGGTTTGTCCAGATAGATAAGGGTGAAAGACCAACCAGCTGCCAACCATCATTCATATTCCATGGGACATTTTATGGGGTCGATAACCAACACATACCAAAAATATCCAAACAATAATATGTGGGTCTGTCCATCTTTTTTTTTGCTGTATACCGGGCTATGCCCCAATTTATGGTAATTTTCATGGAGAAAAATATGATAACACACTGGAGTCCAAGGTATATCATCCCTCCGACCGAGTCCTGGGTCAACTCTATAGGATTCATTTTTCTATCTGTTAGATACTGCATCTGTTCACCATATAGGTTGATATATAGTATAGCTTATAGCGCTCACTGTTTTAAATCGATACTTGACATGTGAAAGTTTCTCGGGAACAAGCATGGGACATCGATTTTTTGCCCAGTTCCATAGAGGTCAAACACAGAGAGACACTGACACTGGTGCCTCGAAAATCTTAGACTTCAGGGATCTTGAAGCTTGAGAAATCTATATAAATAAACGGTTGGTAGTGGTTTGCAATATACCTCTTTGTGCCAACTTTGTGCTGGTGATATTGCTATGTCTAACTTGTGGCCATCTATTGGGCGGTTGGTTTTTTAGGTAAAGCTGAATCGTCGAGAGATTGTGTTGTACGAGTATATGTAAATTCTCAGATGCGGTTGCTATGTGCTTCAACGTTATATATATATATATACATATACATTGAAAGCGCAAAGAGTAGTGTCCGTCCACAACTAAAAATGATAGGAAACAGGTCAAACTCAAACAAATCCGTGAATATCGTCAAAAGAAAGCGCGAGTTGAGAAGTGGCAAAAATCCTGTCATATCCACCTTTACCGTTTGGTTAAAAGCAGCAATCCTTTAATGAGCTACCATTTTCCCTGAGAAATAAGATTGTTTGACACCGGGTTTCATCATCAAACGACACAGCTATCTTATTGTTTTTGTCTTGCTGGTGCTTAGCAGGGAATGGGGGAATGGATGGGAATGGGATGATTATGAAAATGGTTATTATAGGTCATTCCCTCATTCCCTACGTTCAGCACCAGTAAGTTGTTTGTACTCTTGCACTGGTCATACCTCAAAATGAAACCATGGTGATGGTGTCAAACTCTTGAGCCGAGCTCGGCATCCAAGATCCTACTCGTCCAAGCATCAAAAGTCTCCCGGAAAAGGCGCGGAGCTTGTCCTCACTTGCCATCCTTTGCCGCGCAGCTCAAGAGCGGCAAGATGTTTGATACCGGATTCCGGTATGAACCTGTTAATTGGGATATAAATAAATATGTGATGTTCACCACATAACTATAACTTATCAAATATCCATCCCAGAAATTCCATGTATGGATGATTGATGATTATGATTTAGTGACATGTACCACCACCCCAACACAAGTGAATGTACGTAAATATACCATGCATAGAGCATACTATAACAATATTCAAGCACCCAGCAACAATGGCAATGTTACCGGCAAGAACAAACATGTCTTCGATTTCCAAGCACACTAATACCATATCAATTCCGGATCCAGTACAAAAGTATGGGGGCAAAAAATATCAAACACATTCAAATACGAAACTTACAATTGTAGTAGGCATCCAACCTAGCTGCCATGGTAAGAAACAAATAAACCAGGAGATATCGGGTCATCTATGATAAAGGCATGATAGATGCAAGTGTCCTTGTCATCAATAATCAATAAGCCATTCTGAGACCCATACGGCTGCGGATCAAGATTATATAAAATAACTTTGAAGTCTACAAAAAAAAACATGGTTTACCACACAAAGAAAGGCCAATGATTTGGATTTCTGCATACCCCATGTTTACCATGTTTTGGAGCTAGTTAGTACTAGTTGAAGTTGAAGCGTAGCCATAGTACTGGAATGACGACTGGCGAAGAAGTTGCGGTGGAGAACACTGGACTTTAAGACAACAACGAAAATGGCTTTCAAAATCCGAAAGGTATGCCATTTTTTAAACTTGTAAGGAAGTTGTGTGCACCCCAGCTGACCGGGCAAGTGACCTCAACTCAATTCTCTTGAAGGTTTGCACCCTGCTCAGAGCTCAAGGCCGGCCCTTCTATCGCCCTTTTTGCCCATCAAGTACAACTTGCGTGGCTGCATCGCTCCTTTGTACTGCTAAAATGACAATTGCTTTTGCCGATTTTCCCATGTTGGTCTTACCCGAGATTTCCGAAACGGAGAAGTGGTCCACTTCTTCTCCGGGCCCTTGACCCCAGTCTAAGCCCAGTCTCAGGTGTACGAAAGAGTCCAGCGGACCCTCCAAGCCTAGCTCCTGTGCTGAACTCAGGACAAAATCTCTTTCATTTTTTTCCCCTGTCTGTTTTCGTGCCTTGCAGGCTCATGTACTAAGCTCTCATCTAATTGGAACATGCACGCTCGCTCGCAGCACCAAGAGACTGACA
>BGPT01001106.1:64314-120365 GCA_003297045.1 Symbiodinium sp. clade C Y103
GTAGAAACCAGATGGGCCCCAAAAGCAACTTGTCGACGTAGGCCAAAAGCAGATCCAAGACAGTTATTGGGGACCGAATGCGGTGAACCAGGTAAAGCTTGAGACAGAACCTGTTCAAGGTGAGAGTGACACCGACGAACCAACTTACTAAAGCCCATAGTAGAAGTGAGAAATGGGGGACAAAAACCCAACCTAGAGATCAAATCAACTAAAATGACAGACCACGGCGTGTATGCCTCCACTGTGGTACTTCCACGACACCAAGTTGATTGATCAACAAAAGTTGTCAGAAATGACGCAATGGCTGGAGTACATTTGGGCAAACTATCATTGGAAATATCTCGTTTAATCAACTGGCGTCGATTGCAATTCATCCAGGAAGAAAATACGGGATATATTCGGAACAAAGCTTCCCACAGATTTCTTGGGACAGCAGAGCCAACACTTAGTAAATGGAGGAAAGATCGTTCAACGTCCCCAACAGTAAAAGTTCGGAGGCATGAACCCCGGCACATAATGGTTGATTTCCCAAAAATACGCCTAGAGGGTTGGCAACTGCATGTCTGGGAAGCTTTGATTTGGTGTTGAAAGTGCAAAGCTACAGATTCTGGGTCATCCGGTGATTGTGATAAAGGTTCATGGTCAACAAAAGTACGGACAAGGTGTAATTGAATCAAAACAACATCCCGGATTTGCTGAAACCCATCATCAGAAGCCTGTTGAAACTCTGCCTTGGCAATTGATTTAGCCAGCTCGTCAGCAATCTGATTGCCAGAATTTAGAGACTCGTTTTGAAGGGGATCCCGCCCATGAGCGGCTACTTTTTGAACAGAAATTGCACGGGGCGATAAATGAAATTCTTTGCTAATTTCGCACCAAAGATCAAAATTATCCCACTTAGCCATAGATCGGAGGTCCCAGTTATTGCGTTGCAGTTCTTGAAAACCTTTTACAACATTCTGGCAGTCAGTATAGATCAACAGATCACCGGAGGAGATCTTCATTGCCAAAAGAGAAGCCGCAATTTCAGCCCTTTGGGAGCTTTGGTCGATGCCAGGAAGTGGCACTGCAAAACGGAAAAGGCCGGGTGAATAAACGGAACAAGCTGATCTGGCAACACGACCTGACGCTGATCTATAACAACTGCCATCTGTGAAGAAAGGTTGGGCTAATCCTGCATGCTGTCGTTCTGGTAGGTTCTCAAACTGAAATGGTTTGTGGTTTGCTTTCCTGTACAAAACCGCAGCTGAATGTTCTGATTCCCAATGGATACCAGTGGTCCACGTAGTATCAGGGAATGTTCGGATATTGTTTGGAATGGAACAGTGTGTACAGGTTTTGCACATGTGTAGTATTGTATCTGGTTCGCCGCAAAACGGACAGTCTGGCGACGTGGCCAATTTTGCATGAAACTTTCGGGGTCCGTCATAAATTGATCCCGCCAAGAAATTCTGTAATATGCTTTGCGCGTGATCGAATGTGACAGGGAGTTGCGAAATTTCTTGTAATGTTGCTGCATCGGGCTCGATCGTTTTCATGTCGTTGTCTAACAGATACCTTGTTGCAAAAATGTCGAGGATACCTTCGCGCGTGTCTCCTAAATTATCGTGTCGGATTGGAGAGCACATGAAAAGAGCACGGCGCACAGACCTCTCCAGGTCGGTTTCAAAAAACTGGTTGCTGCCTGCTAGTAAATCAAAATGGCTGTCATGTGGACGACAGAATCTGTAGTCATCTTCCCACTGCCAGCCCAGCTGATGTATGGCCATGGCCAGCACAACCGGGGCACCACTTCTGCCAGTAAAGGCATAAGNTCATCTTCCCACTGCCAGCCCAGCTGATGTATGGCCATGGCCAGCACAACCGGGGCACCACTTCTGCCAGTAAAGGCATAAGGTTTGATTGTTCTAGCTGAATGGAGGTTTCTAGCCGGGAACATCATCGAACTAAATGGTGGATTTTCCAGAAGACCATGTCTGATTACCAGAGGGTACTGTATGTAGTTGAAAGAACAAAGTCATTTGGATGGATTTAAAGTGCTTGAACCATCAAACCAAAGATTCGGACAATTTGGATGGATTTTACATGATAGACAATGAATGAACTCAAAAACCAAACGAATAAATAGGAATGAAGCTGATATTTGTAGCATTTTGTAGCTATTATATCAAGTTGTGCCTAAAGCATTACTGTTGTTGGGTTGTTTGTATCAATTCTGGCTATCAGATTCTATCCGGGCTAGTCAAACATTCTTTGAAATCAAGTTTTGACCCATAACTAGGCTCACTTGCTTGGATTGAAAATATCCTAAATATCGAACTATTAGTGAAGGATGTGTCTTCACATAAACCAACACACATAGCCATTGAGATATACTGAGATCTGAGACATCCCCAATTTATATCCCACTGATAGATGATATTCCCTCATCATTTTCCATGGTTAAACCAACACGTCACAATGGGGGGACTGTCACCAGGAGCGCAACTTCATCGGAAAACCTGTGGTCTTTGAGCTGCAGACGGGGAAAGATGGTCGGCCGCGGGTTTCTTGGACTCAACAGAGCAGGAGGATGCAGCAGTGCTGCAGATGGAGAAAGACATGCAGATAGCGGTTGAAACTATTAGTATGTTTGCAATTATGAAGATCTAGAATATCTGTATGTACGATACTCTTACATATTGACTTTTAGTAGTACTGTATGACTGTATATATGTATATATTTGTTAATTTGTTGAATCACAATGCACCATATGTAGTATCGAAGCAAATCTCTGTGTTCTCTGTGTCCATCACATCTCATCCCAATCGATGGATTCCAAAGAGTGGGGCTTCTGCAGCAGACTCCAACTCAGCCAGAACATGGCTGTGGAAAGTGGTTGGTAAACATACAAGACATGTGGAAAATATGTGGAAAAGATGTGGAAAACTGTGGAACATCTACTTTTGTGGAGGTTTTTCCAGATTTTTTAAAAAGTATGTTTACAGGAGGGCAAGTGAATGGTGTTTTGACTGTCTTTAAAGGCATCAACCCTAATTGAGATTCTGAATGATTGTCATTTCCAAGTAAGACCTCTGCTTTGGGGGCATCACCAACAGGGTAATTACATTTGCTAGATCAACAATAATTGTTTTCTGGTAAAGATGTACTATGATGTCAATGAGTTTGTTTGAACATAAGGTACCCCAAGATTTGATGATTAATCACTACTCTCCCTACAGACTTGGCCATACATGGGGATACTCCATTTTCAGGTCTACATCCAAATATCATATCAAGTTGGTGATATGTCCCATTACACCCGATGAAATCCAATGAACAACCATTAAATTAAATCCCATTAAATCCCCATTATATACCCTCTGATATATTAACAGTTCGACCCTGAGAAACTCGCTATTTTTAGAGGAAAGAAGTTTCTTCCAATCCCGATGACTGCCAGGGTCGAACTGTGAATTTACCAGAGGGTAGTCCCCAGAAAATCGATCATCATCACTAGAGGGTAAATCCCATTAAAATGGAACTGAAGGTAAATCCCATTAATGAGGGTAAATCCCATTAAAATCCCCTGAAATCTCCATTATCTCATTAAAGATCCCATTAAAATCCCTTGAAATCTCCATTATCTCATTAAAGATCCCATTAGACTCCCATTAAATAGCTTATTTAATGGGAGATTTAGATATATACCATTATCTCATTAAGTTCCTAGTATCTAAATCTCCTGAAATCTCCCTCGTGAAATTCCATGGAAACACGTGGAAAAATCCCATCAAAACAGCCTAAACTCCCAGTAAAACACCAGTAAATCCCATTAAATTCCATAACATCCCATTAAAACACTAGTAAATCCCATGAAAACACCAGTACATCCCATCAAATCAGCATTAGATTCCATTAAACCAGCATAAAGTTGCAGCTGCCAATGTCCCACCAGGCGAACAACGTCCGAAGCTGTGCCATGGAGGTGGCTGTCTACTGAGGTGGTGGTGCTGAACCATAGGAAAAACCATAGGAAAACCATGGGAAAACCAAAGGAAAGCCATGGAAAACCTAGGAAAACATGGGAAACACCATAGGAAAATAGTGAGTTGACCGAGAAAGATTTGAATTTAGTGGGATTTAGAGCTGATTTGTGATAGCTAAAAGTCGGTTTAGAACTCCAATAACGTTTGGGTTTATGGGGGTTATATCGAACTAGTTCAAAGGATGATCATAAAGCAACAAACATAACTACAGGGTACCATCCTGTAGGAAAGTCATCTTAAAACGGAGGATTGAAACCCCATCTTTTTGTACGTTGGAGGGTAGATGATTTCACTACGATTTCATATGGCATTGATATAAGCTGCTGGATGTGTAATGATGTGGGGGTTCGGTTTATTGATTGCTATTTTTCACGGGGACAAAGATGATACACCAGTGGATGGAATGGGGTTTTCTCTAAATTTTCCAACAAACCTATGTATGATAGAACATTATCTATTTGTTGGGTTCCATATGAAATTTTGGGGCTGTAACCCAAGGCTTTAAACCAGAAACTCCGGGATTCTAACCCACACGATTTCCGATAGCCATGTACTGTAGCATGTGTGATTGCCAGAGACTAAATGGGAAGATGTTCAAAGGACGAGAAATGGACATCACCAACTACGCCTCAAAAATGATCGACTTAGCATTCCTGATAGGAAGTAAGCTAAGACATAGTAAAAATTGAATGAAACATATGTGAGCAATGCATAATATCTGTATATTCCGTATGTGTAAAACATATTTCAATAGGTTTCTATATTCAAGGTGAAAACCAATTTTCAGACCAACACTTGCGTCACGTGACGCATTTTCAACACGTTCCACGTGCACACTTTGAATGTGGTAACTGTTTGCAGAAGCCAAGTTCACACGGCTTTTCAATCAAACGTCTAAAAGTTGCCAAGCGACATAACATGTACAGTATACCTATGCCCCTTTTGATGGGTTCATATAGAAGGGTTACACCAACACCAACTGGTTTATTATTCAGAATCCACAATAGGAATACCTATCTACAGCCAAAGCTTTGCAGCGGCTATTGTTCACCAGCCCCATCAACAAAAAAGGGCATAAAAGGGCATAGTTTTGGAGATGCATTGAGTAGAGCGTTTCACCCTCGTGAACAGGACTTCCTTCTGACATTTCTTTCCTGAAAACTCATGATTTCCTCGTCGTCCTCCACCGTTCTAAGTGTACCCCAGTGAAATGGAACCTGGAACACCAAAACTGAACGTTCTGAAGAATTATATATATTACTGTATATGACACACGCATATATATATATATACATATATGTACACATGATGTGTATATATATATATACATACATGATGAATACAGATACGACAGACATATCATGTATGTAAATATATATGTATATATGTACATATACATATACATAATCCAAGTTAAGATAACATAATATAATATGTATAATATGATCATAATACAATTTAAGAAACGATAATACAATATTGTATGTTAAAGTATAGTGGCAAGGATCAATTCGGAGGTTCCACCTTGGATTTTCCCCTCTCCGATGCCGCGCAGTTGGTGCACCAAGCAATGCAAAGAACCCAGGCGGTGCTGTGGATGAGCTGGGGGTCGACTTTTTGTTTTTGGTTTGGGATGTACCCTCTGGTAAACTAACATAATTATTGAAAATGACAATTTTTAATGGATTTTCCTATAAAAAATGGTGATTTTCCATAGTTATGTTGGTTTACCAGAGGGTATCACATTAATTCACACGATACCACCAAGATAGAATGATATTTAATTATCAATGGTGTTTGAGGAACAACAAGATTTAAAGATACGTCGGCAGCAGGAAACTTGGCCATGTAGGGATCATAGTTACAACCGATTTGTGGTGATACCCTCTGGTAATTGAACGGTTTGCTATTGAAAATATTGCTATTTATGGTTGATTTTCCCATGAAAAATGGTGATTTTCCATAGTTACGTTAGTTTGCCAGAGGGTAGTAGGGATGGTTTATTATGGGGTTTACCGCACTACATAGGTACGGTATATATTAGTGAACACTGACCAAATTTCTGTCCTGACTTGTCTTGTTTTGATGGACGTTGATGCCGATCTTTAACTGTGTTGTCTGTGTGCGAGGCAATGGATACTTGGGTAGTGTATGCATGTGATTCAAGATCTTGGCATATAGATCAATATATATATATATATATGTGCAGACAAACAAATGCATGTTTTTCTTCAATAGATCTATTGCCCTGCATGCTATGTGCGACAATATATATATATATACAGACAAACTATGCAGAAGATACTCCGATATTCTAGGCACAGACATAATCAGGAACACCTTATATATATTATAGATTTATATAGTCAATTATACTCTATCAACCCATACATGATCACACATGTTATATGTATACATGTGCTTGTGAAGCACATGAGAGACGATGCCCTGCCCACGTTGCAGGGGTCGATCATCGAAGGGACAATCAAATCCTACAATGACCGGCATGGCTATGGGTCCGGATGCCACAGATCCACTGATTGGTTGGATCATGAGCTTGTCAGCGGGTAGGAAGGTCGTTGTCAGCGAGTGGATGTCACGATTACACACATATGGCTTGTCTGAAAATAGGGTATACCCACAAGTATCGTCATGAAATTGCCATGGATCATTTTCATGAGGATTAATCAAAGTGGATATTTCTAGGGGTACACGATTTTCAGGTCCGAACCCATATAAATGTACGTTTTTTTGGCTGGAAATTAGGCTTTTTTTGTCCGTGAAGGCCTGGAAGAAGATCCCCATGGAAGCATCTGAGGCCCCATATAAGGCGCCCCCAGTTATATATAAATACATATATACGAGAGATACTTTCCATATAAGGCCCCCTATATCCCCTTATGATTTATGATGATTTATGTATATATATAATATATATGTAGATCTGTGTTTATGTGTGGCTTTTGGATCTCCGGGATATCCCCAGGTTATTCAGCTTCGAATCCAGGAAGCACCGCACGTTCCGCGAGGTTCATCAGTTCCCACCAGCTGCAACGAGACGCGCAGTTCAAGACAGCGGAGCTCACCATGGATTTGCAGGTGAAATTCCAGGGGGCTGAGAGATGATCCCAATTTTTGTCTCGGTACAATGATATCCATATGCTGTGTATCTACAAATGTGCTGAGGAAATCTAACATCGATGTGTACTAGGCATGAATAAATACATGTGTAGGAATATATAATTACATAATTAATACATTGCATACATACACACACATATATATATAATACCCTCTGGTATACTAACATAGACTAGACCCTGAGAACAGCTAACTGCCAGACCATGGGGACTTCGCTCGTTGGCCGAGCGGTGGATTGTCAGGCCGGGCAACTGGACGGTGGATGGCTAAGGTCTTAATGGTACACCTCCCCAACCTAGGAAAACCTAGGAAAAACTTAGGAAAAACCCAGGAAAATCCTAGGAAACTATAGGAAAACCTAGGAAAAACCTAGGAAAACCTACGAAACAGAATGAAAAACCGAGGCAAAAACCTGGAAGACCTAGGAAAAAAGATGAAAAAAGGTCAATTCAGCATGAAAAAAACAAGGAACCATGGTGATTTAGCCAGCAATTGGGGACGGGACGGGTCAAAACCTTGGGAGAAGAAAGATCCATCATCAGAAGCCATCGATTTTAGGGTACCTGGCATACCAGGATTCTTGGCTCATCTCCCATTTCAGCATCAACAACTAGGACACATGATGATTTAAGCGGCAAGAATTCGAGGAAAACATGGGATTTAACCATCAAATATGGTGAAGATGGCGATGTATCCAACAAAACAAAAGGTTGGACATGGGGATCTAAGGAATAACTTTTTGGGATGACATTGGGATAGAACCACAAGAAACGGGGAGATAACTTAACAACGATAAAAATGAGTGATATAACTTACAGCATCTTATGACCATAAAGATTTATTGATGAAAACAAACGGACGCAAACAACAAACATGATCTTATGGTGGGGATACAAAATATATCTGGATATGTTGATGAGAAGTGATCTTGATCGGGATTAGTCTGCACAACAAGTGTCAGATTTGACCATCAAGAAGGAGAAAAAAACCAGGGGATGATGGGGATTCGTCATGCACAAAAAAGGAATCATCAATTTACATGGCTAAAATGGGGGTACCCAAAAATGGATGGTTTATAATGGAAAATCCTATTAAAATGGATGATTTGGGGGTACCCCTATTTTAGGAAACCTCCATATAATAGTGGTATATCCCTGATTTTATAGCAATTGTTTAAAGGAAACAGATAAAATCATGATGAAGCAGTGGATGCAACCTGGTTTTCCCCTCAATTTTTTCAGATCTCACCTTCTTGGGGCTTGATGATGGTTGACAAATGGATGATGGTCGATGGCTATGGACATGGATGAGTTCGCTGCACACAGAGTTATCGCAGCACCACTTGGGGAACCATCATGGGCATGAACTGCACATTGTTATTTTTATATACCCTCCGGTGTCATCAAACGTGGCAATTGGAAATCCTCTATAAATGGAGGTTTTAATGGGAAAAAACATCTATAAATGGTGGATTTTCCATTGCCATGTTTGATTACCGGAGGATATGCACACTAATACAGTCTGGAATTTTGTATCTATTGATACATGGATCAAGCGACCCAAAATGATGGTGTAGGTTGGCTATGGCAACCCAAAAGGGGGCACCAATTGATGCACGTTGAATGCATTTAAATGCTGGTTTTTGTATCTGAAACCATGTCAAAATGGAGGGTGCACAATTTTGACACACACCCACTCATATATTTATGCAGTGCAAACGTGTAGGCATTCATTTCTTCATCTGAATCAATTGTACATACAATAATAATATCTGATTAAATGAAAAACTGGCAAATGGGTAGTTGCTACGACCACAGATCTTGGAAAGTGTTTGCTTCGGTAGCTGACTGAACATGTGAACACCACAAATCTCAAGTAGATTATAACCCTGGCTGAAAGCTGGTTGTAAACAACCACATAAATAGCAAGATCTATACATAGATGCATGTATAGAGTGCCCCCAAAAGTTGGACGCTGGGAAATTGTGGGTACATCATCTATACCATCCTGGGAATACATTTCTATCTTTTTGGGTGCTACTATGCTATAGAAATATACGTCATGACCCAGGGGTTACAGAATGTTATGCAACAATCCATTGGGGTCGGACCAACAAAAAACACGGGGATTCTGGCAGTGAAGGTGCAGAGTTGGTTACTGGATCATTGTGTAGCAAACAATCGGTGAATACCATGAATATCATCAAGGCTTGCTCCAACCCATTGGAAGTGATATTTTTTTTTCTGGGGGAGGGGGGTAAATAAGTCATTTTACCTCTATATGTACCCTCTGGTAAAGTAACATATCTATGGAAAATCACCATTTTCAATGGGACAATCCACTATGAATAGCCATTTTCAATAGCAAACCGTTTAATTACCAG
Source organism: Symbiodinium sp. clade C Y103 (assembly GCA_003297045.1). Taxonomy (NCBI): domain Eukaryota; class Dinophyceae; order Suessiales; family Symbiodiniaceae; genus Cladocopium; species Cladocopium sp. clade C. Next base: position 73,868 of record BGPT01001106.1, read on the forward strand.
AGGGTACCCAATTTACCCCCCAAACGTATCTGGGGTGTTTGGAGCATCCCTGATCATGCTCCACTAAAGCCTGGGATGGTAGTTGGGGTAGCCAGCAATCTGTTGGTTTTTGCAGCAAGGTGGGGCAAAGGACGTGAGGAAACAACGCACCAAACAGGCCAAACAGGTGATTCAACCAAATGATATGGGCAACACAGTAACCCGAGCAACAAAAATCAGCCAAAGAGTTGGGAACATTATATATGCTCCACATTCCACATGGATCAGATGAAACAAGCACGAGATAGGGCAATTCTGTGAGGTGGTAAAGTAGCCACCTATGGCTGTTTGAGCTTCGCACCCCAATATTTGTTCGTCCGCATGTTGGCTGGTTCATATGTGCACCTGATGTTGTCGGCCGAGTTTGGCTATTCTGTTGCTTCTGAAATCCCACATGCTGTATACATTGATAAAAGTCTGATTACATCCGGTTCAGTTGCTCCTGGATTCTTCCAGCCTTGTGACTGATACTGAACTCATGTTGTTGATTCTTGTATGGGGGTTTCCTAAAATGGGGGTACCCAAAAATTGATGGTTTATAATGGAAAATCCTATTAAAATGGATGATTTGGAGGTACCACTATTTTAGGAAACCTCCATATAAATCGCGTCTGTTGCTGCTACCTTTTAGATAGTTGTGTCAGTTGAAGCATGAAACATCTTTGATTGCTGCCAGTCAATTGCTCCATTTTTGTCAGGGATCTCATGAAAAATCCTTCATCACAAGTGTGATGAAATGTTCTGAACCAATCATCCATTTTTCACCCTTCATTGTTGTCAGTTCGCTCCCCTATTTGGATGTGTCTGAAAATGGGGTATACCCCCAAGTATCCCAAAGTGGCAATTCTGATTGGAAAATGATGGAGAATGGACGATGAACATCATGGATTTTGGGGTACCCGATTTTCAGACAGACGCATACGCTTGCGCAAATCTGACTTGACCCAAAAATTCGCCGAAGGTTCAATCTCTGCCGGACGGCAAGCTGAAGGCGGACGGCAAGTGGTGACCCTGGTGACCACGTGGGATAGAAACGATGTCCCTAGGGGTTCAACCAACCCCCTGTTGGTTGATGATTTTTCTTCAGGATCATCCCCGAACTGAACATAAGATGGTTGGATGGAAGGGGGGGTACTAAAGCTTCTTTTCAATCAAACCTGCGTGTTGTTGTTTTTTTTTAGAGAGACTCCAAGCGATTGTCCAAGTTAAACTGGACTTTATTTTTTGAAACATATGAGCCAGAGCAGCATGTACCGTACCCCAATGACTTGAGAAGCACCCAAATAAGCCTGATATGATTGGAAGAATTTTGGCTACCCTCTGGTAATTTGGCGGTTCCCTATGAAAATCAAATTCATTATCAATTTTACATAACAGGCACATATAATCATAAACTACCAAACTAATAATAAATGGGGCCCTTTTCCATATAGCTATATGAAACTCCCAGATGGTAATTTTTTGACTAGGGGGAGTATTTTGGAATACGACTGGTTGGAAAGACCATGATAGGGGGACCAAATTGTGGCAAAGTGTAAGATGATGATTTGGAGTATACCGGTATTACCCCAAACTTTGGCCAATGCCGCACTGGTATCAGCCTCATATGTATATATATATATATATATTATAATATATACATACATACATAGTCAGATGTTTTCCGAAAGGAACGCATTTTTCCTTTCATCCTGAAGTTGGTTGAAATTCTAAGCTTCAATCAGGCTTTGGAGTATTGTGCTTTTACAAGCGATGCAACCTCGGTACATGGATGTATACATGATATATCCAACAACATAGCCTAGCTATCAACCAATCTTTTCTATGAGTTGACCGCAACATTTGCCGTAGCATATGCCTAGATACTTCAGCGTTTAGGTGTGTGTGTGTGTGTCTGTATGTGTGGTTTGCGGTGTAATATACACGCAAATATTCATCATGCATTCAGTCTGTATTGTGAAATGAGCATATAGACAATTTGCCATAGGCATTGCACGTTTTGTTTTTTCTCCTCATTCCCAACTTCTCGATCCACAGTGCTGTTGCCATCACAAAAAAAAAGGTAGGAACTATTTGTCACGTTGTTTTCATGGTTGCACAGATTGCCTGTAGCTTCTGTTTGCTGTGCTTTTTTAAATCAATTGCTTGATATTGGTTGCTTCATGAAAGTGCCTCCACTCTGAAAATGTTGCTCATTATATGATTGCTACGCTGAAATGGGTGTGGGGATTCGGGGGTTAAACTATGCTTGGAAATGATGCAAGTTGGAAACAGCTTGGCAGATTAGGGCAATTGAGAAGTGGCAAAGACAAGATTCCTGGCTTCACTTCCATCTTGGCCTTGAAATTGAAATGCCACCTTCAGGCTTTACTAGGAGAAACTGCAAAAGCACACATTGATATTACTGGGTAAGTGACATTTTTGTCTATGTCCGTAACGTTCAGGTTTATGATTTATCCTTTATATACATATATACATGGTGATGCAATGTCAACGTACCCATGAACATATCCGTACATATGATATATTATAGTATTCTCGCAGGGATGGGTCCATACTTTCAAGACCATCGGAATGGGCAAAGCTGGTGACTCCCAGAACGGCTTGACGCAACCCACTCGGTCAAAACGGCCAGGCAACTCACGTTGCACTGAAGCCTGCGGCAGGCGTCACAGGGTTTTGTTGACCAAGAAGATGGTGGATGAAACTACCCAGACTTCCTGAATTTAGATTAGATGAATTTAGAGGGTTTGATGGTTTGACCATCACATTATAGTTTCACTGTTTCACTCATATGTTATAGGGACTATGCCTCTAGCGATTGTGTGTGTATTAAATCAGGGATGATTCATTAAACTGCTAGCCACCACGAAAGGGTCAAAATTACGGAAAGCCTCAAACGCACAGATTTTGGTCATTGAGGACTTGGCGTTTTTACACGTGTGTTGATCAAAAAAATGATGTCTGTATTTCTACAGTACCCTCTGGTGTCATCAAACATGGTTTGCTGGAAAATCCACCATTTAGTTTGTTTGTTTTCCAACCTGGAAATCTCCTTTTGGTTCAGGGATTTCGCGGCTAGCCTCTTTGATGACACCGGAGGGGAAATCGTACAACGGAAGCGGTAGATCTCGAAATTTGACGCGTAAGTCCCATGCACCGAGAAGTCATTAGCGACCGGGTTTTGCGCCTAGGTTGAATACCATTTGTGACATCTTGGAATACACCTTTCTATCTTTGTCGGGACCTTTAAAAAGAGGCGTACTTGAAGTGTACATGCAATCTCCCATACCCTCTGCTAATCAAACATGGCCATGGAAAATCCACCATTTATGGCAGATTTTCCGATTAACACCTCATTTTTATACATATCTAATAGGGGATTTCGGATTTCCCCAGCTAGCCTTGATATTTTTTCAGAGGGTAAACCTCAGCACATGGCGTTTGTCTCTGCTTCCGATGTCGGACCATCTTGGATTTTTACCATGGGGAATCATCTAGAATGGTGAAAACTTTCCCATATACCCAACCATTGAATGGCTGGTGAATATGGTGAAGCTAGTGTATGAGGTAAACATAGGTAAATCTATAATGAAAGACAATTCCTAAAACTGGTGATACTGGCGTTTGTGAGACATTGGGTTACCTTGAGATGATGTATAGAATTCCATATCCCTACTATGATATACTGTATACCCCGAATATGGGTCCCCGACATGAATCCAAGACATTTCACCATATTTCACCCAAACTCTGCAGGTGCCTGTGGTTGTGGGCCCTGTGGGCCCTGTGGGCCCTGCGGGCCATGTGGTTGTGCTGCAGCCTGCAACGGTGGGGCCCCCTGTAAAAGTTGGGGAGAGCATTCTGGAAAGGCGTGGAAGCATCAAAATTAGAATGCTGCCCTCAAAACGGTGCCAAACAAGGGTCATATGGGTCATTTTATATGATAAGATATAATATACTTCGAACATCTTCGAACTTATTTCTCATTATTTGACTAAGAGTAGGATTTGAGCAGCAAAAATGCGGATTTACGCAGCAGCAAGCAGAAATTACTGTAACAACCAACAATGACTGTAAGGCTTTAAGACATGATTTTTGCAACGCAAATAAGGTTTTGTGAACAATGTCAAGCATTTAAGTAGCAATCATGTAGATCATGCTGGTTTAAATGTACCGTAGCCATGACCTGAGATTGACCCAAAGTTTGGGTTGGAAGTTGCAACCAACAAAAATGGTGGTTTCGTTGAATTTGCAGCATTTTTTCAACCAAACACGTTAGCACTTGCTAACCATTCAAGTGGAATAATTCTCCAGCCGTGTGCAACCACTTTTTCAGAAGCGGATGGACCAAAAATATGCTGAGAAAAATGGGGCATAGCATGTCAACACATGTTAAAACATGTCAAATGTGACCTGTCTGATCAGATATCTTTTCTGACATATCTTCTGTCATATCTTCTGAGACATGTATTCAGACAATGCCTGACATGTTCATCATTGTATATCGTCACACTAATATCCTGACAGATCTTCTGAGATATATCTTCTCAATTCGGACAGTGTCTCTGAGTTTTTTATCCAACAGTTTCTGGATTTCTCTGACATATTCTTACAGTTTCTCCCACATTTTTTTCTGACGGTAGAGGAAAGGAGGAGAGAAGGGAGGAGCTGACACAAAATCCAACGAGCCTCACCTGACAAGTGGGGAAGGATCATGTTGTTTTTTTTTGAGAATTGTATCCTTTGAGCTCTTCTTACTTAGAACTCATAAGATCCTATAACATCCTATAACCCATTGCAGCTGGACCAGCTACCCATTTCACTGGGTTGAATTGTGGTCAAGAAACATGTCACAATCCACTTCATACAATACAAGTTTGCATGGCTCAGAATAGAATAAACTTCCCAAAATTGGATGGAGTCTTATGTGAAAAATGCCCAATGATTCGCTTAAAAACCGCGTAAAAAGATGTTGGTATGGAATTAAACCACTGGCGACAAGCTATGACAACCTCTATTTGGATGATTGAGGCACTAGGTGTTCCTATATTTTCGTACATGTTCATGCTTGAGACCGCATGTTGAGATATATTTGAGACCGAGATCTCCAGGTTGCGACGTGTCCATGGGCGCTGGAGCTTGTGGCAGCCAGTGCCATGGCAGCCATGGCGAACTGGTGTGGGGCCCCCTAGATAGCTAAGTTGGTTTATAACTAGGTTAACTATGGTTTATGGTAGATATATCTATAGTTAATGGGGCTTATAAACCAACTTATATCTAGGGGGCCCCACATTGTAGAAAGTAAATTCCAACCGGACTAGTGGAACATTGATTTTCTATTGTTTTTGGGATTGATAGAATATAAGATGGAAACTCGTCACTACTGTGATGGCTACGACTTTGTGTAAATGGCATAATCACAATATAGATGAGATGATTTTCCCATTTTATATTGTTATGTTTTTCCCTTTGTATTATGGGTAGTATTTGTATCTATTGTTTTTTTTCCAAATAAATCGCACAATGAGAATATAGAATGGAGGTTTATAGCTGGGAAAGACATCTATGTATATATATATACATACATATGGAAAAATCCATGGAAAATCAATGCTTGTTTCATGGCCATACCATTTTCAGCGTTGAACGCTATGGAAGCCATGGTGACAATTCAGATCCGAGGATCCCAGTTTTGGGAAACGTAGTTGGCAGTCTAAAATGGGGGTACCCAAAAATGGATGGTTTATAATAGAAAATCCTATTAAAATGGATGATTTGGGGGTACCCCTATTTTAGGAAACCTCTATTTAAGTGGTTGATACATGTGGGTTTACCCTGGTTTACCTGGCCAGTGACAGAATGTGACAGAGATCCATTTGAGCGCCTCTTTTTTCGGACCGCAGGATTGCTGCAAGCCATCAATAAGGTATATGATGGTTGATTGATGACTACATGGGGCTACACTATCCAATATATCGAGGATTTTCACAATCCACTATGGAAAAATCCTATGAAAATCAAATTTAATCAACCCAGAATGAAACGTGGCTTGCTGGAAAATCCCAGCTATACAGTTCGACGGTTTTCCCTGCCATGTTTGATGACACCGGAGGCCACAACCACCTGATGTGGCTCGAAAGGATCGCGATGGATTGCTGAAAAGTATCATCAATTCTCAAATAGGTTCATTGATATGAAGAAGGTGTTCTATATTATCTCTCCCTCTATATGTCACAATACTATAGAATTATATATATACACACAGAATACACACATATACATTGAACTATATATCAATATGGGTATACATACATGAATGTATACATACGTATATATATATATATTATATGTACATAAGGTCTACTTTTGTATCAACATCAGCTAGTGTAGCCCTTCTTTGACCAATGGCGGGCCAGGCCAAACGTCGTCCCATTCGTCCCAGGCCTTCAAGAGTCCGTGGCGTGATCTACAGCTTCGATCCAAACAGTCGTGGGGCCACCCAGTGGGAAAACATGGCCGAAAACGTTGGGAAGCTGTGACAAATGTATTGAGTATGTATATATCTATAGATATCATTATCTATCTCTATATGTAGATATATATATATATATATTTATAGATGTGCATCTATCTATATGTATATTTATACATATTATATTGCGAATGGTATACAATGTGGCCCCAGAACGTTATGTTTGTTGGTTTATAAGCCCCATGAACTAGTTCGATATATCTACCATAAACCATAGTTAACCTAGTTATAGTTATAAACCAACTTAGCTATCTAGGGGGCCCCACATTGTATATATATATATCTCTCTCATCTATAACCCGGAGACACTATTTTTGGCATCCTTGTATATGTAATCTATAGATATGTTTTTTTCATTGTGGGAATTTCAAACAAGGAAAGTCAAACAAAATGGGAAATTGAAATTCATTTGACTTGACCCATAGAAATGCAGATTGAAAGCGTGTTCAACCAAAATGCATTCAGCCCTATCAGATGATGGATCTAGTTTTGGCTACCAATGTGACAATCCTAAGTAGTGACTTGGATAGGGATAGGCATATCCCCATTTCCTTTGGAATGTACACGTAGATTCTGAACTTCTTGGGTTCGCCTAACAGTCCCAACGGTTTTGTTGGTTGCGACTTCCTTTATTTGTCCCACAGGCAATTCCTATCATGATGAAGTGGTGCTTCCGGGTCATTTGTGCGGAATAGTAGGAGTATCCTACGACCCTGCCAATCCTTCCACACCAGCAACACATTTGGGTGTGTCAGAGGATTGGGGATTAATCCTCCTAATGGCCATGAAAATAATAGGAAAATCGATGATTAACCATTGGTTTGTCTGGAGGAAAACCCCTCACGATTTCACAATTCTTGAAAATCACCTCGACGTGGTTTTGAAAAATGATCCTGACTTCGCTTGGCTGATGATGACATTTTAGTCCTTCAGTATGTCTCTCGTCGTTTCGTGGCCGCACCAAGTATCACCATTCTTCTTTATCATATCTACAGTTTTCCTAGTTCAATGCAAAATTCTGCTGCTTCAATCATTTCATCTAGACAGTTATTTGCTACTTAGATCCTCAATCTTCGTGGTGTAATCCCAATTTTCCTTGTTTGTTTTTCTAAATCACCCTCGAACTAACACAGACCCTGAGAAGTTCATGACAGGGTTTGTGCTAGTCGGAAGATCTTTTATTTGAATAATTGCATCCCAGATAATCCCAGCCAGAAGGGACATATTCCAGCATATTCCAGCATATTCCAGCTCACCCTTCCACTGTTTTTCCTGACATGTTCTCGGTGGAATCCATTTTTTTTTGCGAAATGCACCATCTCTTTGACGGTTGCAGTTAGAACCCCAGATGTTGTTTGTTGAAGCAGCGTTTTTAGAGTCAACCCCCATGTATTTGTTGGTGGTGTCACCAATTTTGATCAATTTGGCTGGTTAAATCACCATGTTTGCCAGTTAAATCACCAATTCTGCGGATGAACATCCATTACTGGCATTCTTGGGCCAGCGGCGCTAGTTTCTTTTGCAGCCACTTTGGCAATAATTGCCAGAGGATGGTTTTAACTCGAATCACCAATTTCGCTGGTTAAATCACCATGTTGTTTCAGACCTCACGTTTCCAGATCTCAAGGACTTGGTGTTATCAATGCTCCCGGAGTCCGACGTCCCAGCACACAACATATGCAGATTTTGCTCAAATTATTTGGTGATTTTTCATGGGGGAAACCCATGAGAATATATGGGAAAATCCATGAAAATCCTCTATCAATGGAGGTCTGGGGAATTTATGGGTCTAAAGCAATCTGAAAGAACACCCATGTTTTGATTGTTTATACCGCCCATTTAATGGTAAATTTGGGGATGGTTTACTATTGTGGTTTACTCCAATCATATGGGGACTGTGTGGGATTTATCGAGATGTACCATCAACAATGGTGATGATATGGCGATATACCCGCAACGGTGTCATGAAACATAGCAAGCTGGGAAATCCCCGAACTAACATGGAGGTTTCTTGCTGGGAAAATCAACGAACACAACTAAATGGGAGATTCTCTAGCCAGCCACGTTAGATGGCACTGGAGGGCATTGTTAAAGATGGTTAAAGTATCAAAATAGATTAAAGTTCAAACATTGTAGGGTTTCCCAAAATTCGGGGTACCCCCAGTGCTCATCCATCTTGATAGGACTTTGAATTATAAACCATCCAGCTATTGGGGTACCCCCAGTATGGAAACCCCATTTGGAATTGATTCCACCGCTGAAACTTGGAGTACTTGGACTTGGAGTGGAAAGCAGTTGCAAAACAAATCCATGTCTCAATGGATGGTGGTTACAACCTTCTGGAAAGCCAATGTAGCAACTGAACTCCAAAATGTGAAGAGACCGGTTGAGTCATCTAAGAGTCGGTTTCACCCAGTGGTATACTGAGGTTCTTGCAGGGCCGTCACCATTCTCCACCCACCCAGTGAACAAAAATCCTAGTTCATCTTCCAAGCTCTTGCAAAGTAGAATGCTTCTATAAAGATCTATAATGGACATCAGCCCAATACACGGTGGGGGCTACCACAAAAAAAAAACTCAGTCCACGGTCTTTTCGAAACTTCCAAGGTGGCGCAAGAAGTGCACTTCTATGAGAGCACGGGGCAGAACTTGGCCCCGGGCACCGAGGCGAACATATGGAAAATGGATCGGTCAAATTTTGTCTGGGAAAAGGCATCCTTGATGGATTTAAGAATTTGTTTAAGAACAACACATATGGATTTAACATGATTTAACCAGCGAAAATATGGTGGTTTGACCTTCAAGATAAGAGGATTAACCCACCAAGAACGGGATTTAGTTTCTCAGAATCGGGATTTCAGGACCGCAAGGACTCGTGTGAATGTAAACCAAACACACTGAAATATAAGGAACAAAAAAACATATATAATATTATATAATATAATTTGAAAGGATGATGGTGCCTGATGTCAAGATTTGGACAACAACCACCAACGTGTATAATTTGGAAGGATTGTAGTGCCTGACGTCAAGATATGGAAAGCAACCACCAAAGTGAGTGGCCGACGAAAGTCAACAAAACATTATTACATACCCAACAATTTCTTTGGCTGAATCCTCAACATTGGGCTTCCGGCTCGACCATTTTTTTCTTGAACGTGTTTTCGTTTGTTTCAGCAGTTCAATCTTGTTCCATCTGCATGTCTTGGATTTGATGCACTCAAACACATGTTTAATAGTTCATGTCTCCATCTGGAGGTTACATTCCCACTTCATTGTTGGTGAATATCCCAATGTCAGGGTTTGATTTGGTGAACTATCCACGGGAAATCCTATCAACCAAGATGGCTCCTCACACTTAGTGCGTTAGTTTACCCCCAGTTTTTTCAGTAAGGTAAGTATTGGTAGTTCATTTGGGGGTTTCCTAATGGCTGGGGGTACCCAAGAATGGATGGTTTTTGTTGTGGAAAATCCGATCTAGAAATGGATGATAACTGGGGGTACCCTATTTTAGGAAACCTCCATTTATATCTGGGGTGAACCTTAGCCCACGGATCCGAACTGGGATGAAGCACCAGCGCAGCTCCTCTATCGATTTTGGGAACTTGGCCAAGCGCTGAAGAGGTGAACTTTGTGTTGCAAGTGCTACCAGATGGGAGTGCACAGGCGCGAGGACTTCGGGCAGCTGGTTTGTGAGGATCATCCGACTTACAGTGGTACTGTTAACGTTTGTTCATAAAGGGTGGTTGTATTTGAGGTTCTATATAGATTTTTCCCTATTTCCTTGAATTATGAAAGTGTTTTTTTACACTCAGTAACTGGTGAATAGCCATATTTGTTTCACCCAGTTAGAATAATGGGATCACCCAGGGTGACCATTTACCAATCAAGTGGGATGACCAAGTAATCAATACTCAATTTGATAAAGGTGAATGTGTCAGGACCATGTTCAGGGCTTCATGGAAGAAGGTGTCTATCATATGTACATACCCTCTGGTAATTCAACATAGCTATCAAAAATGGTCCTGTCTAGTCGATTTCCCTTTTGAATTATTGGATTTTCCATAGCAATGTTAGTTTACCAGAGGGTATCCATTTTTTTTGCACACGATATCCGACGACAACATACGAACTTTTTCACAGGATCGTTACAGCACAGGTTCACCTGGAGATGGACTAGTGAAAAACTTGAATGCTTTTTGGATACTGTACTTGTAGCTTCCGTGATGTGGGTCGCAACACTATATCCATACCACAAATATATATATATATATATATGCAGATACATAAGTGTATATACATACATACACATACAGATATACATATGTATTTTTATATACTGTACATATACTACAGTATATTGATGCACGCAGATCCACAAGCAGATATCTCCCAAGCATGTAGAACGTTTTCTCTGCGCAGGGGGTGGAAGTTGCCATTGGCCCGGCGATCGCGTCGGAATGTCCCAGCTGGTAGGACTGACCAAATCTATGGGTGTTTAGTTACAACGTGGGCAGCCCAATAACAATGGGGACACACAAGTGGAACATGTATATATATATATACATGTATATGTGTATGTGTATATATATATATATGTATATAATATTGTTTATATATGCATATATATGTATATACATATGTATATATGTATATAAATATTATGTATACACGTATATGTAAGGTATTTACAATGTATATATATAATGTATATATATATAATGTATATAGAATGTATATAGAATGTATATATAATGTATATATGTATATATATATATGTATATGTATATATATGTATATATCATATATATATATATATATACATATATGTATATATCATATATATATGAAAACAACTCAATCAGGTCGTTATTGAATGGTAATTAAATGGTCATATAACTGTAGTAGATGTGGGAAATCCAATAAATCTTCCATTTGGGGATGGTTTATACCATTAATTTATGGTGATGTCGTGGGTGTTTTATTATTGAATTTACCACATGATTTCACAAACAAAGTGAGACAAGACCACCAACCTACACGGACTTCAACAGCTTCATGTGGTCCTGGTTAAATCAAGGTTTTCCACCCAAGTGGGCGATTTTTCATGGTTTCTTCGGGTCCTTAAAACCGTGGTGGCTTCCATTTTCGGCCTGGGACGTTCACCTTCACCTGTCCAGCATCTATGGGAATGATGGTAAGACTTGATGGCTCATCTCACTTACAAAGTGGGGGGCACAATTTCGTATAACCCAAGTTGCAAGTAGTGTATGGTTAGGCCATGAAAATATCTGAGGTGAACCTTTTCCACGGATCGGCCCTGGGATGAAGCTCCAAGTATGTCAGGGGCATTTCTTCCGCAAACAAATTGCCCTTCTGTATACATAGACCTCAAATTTATGGCTAGGTAGCTCCAGTTTGGGTACTTGAAATGGAAATTGCTTGCTGAACATCAGTCCTCAACTGGATCATGAGAGCACCCTCGGCCAAACGATAGATTTATTCATATATATATACACATCTTTTTTTTGCAACACCCAAAATAAGATAGATGAGTACAATCCTACTAGAATAGTTGTACATTGACTTCTTTGAATGTAGTCTTGTTTTTTGGGTAACTACGTTTATGTATATAATATATACACATGTACAATTGTGTTCAAATGTCAAATGTTGACATCCAACATAGACATGGTGATGATACCATGTGATAACAAAAAAAAATGGTATAATGATATATTATTCACTCTTGTCATAATATATTATAATGATATGGAGGTTTCCTAAAATGGGGTATCCCTAAATCATTCATTACAATAGAAAGTTCCATCATAAACCATCCATTTTTGATCCCCCATTTGTGGAACCCCCTATTTATTAATATACAGAAATGATAAACCTCCATTGGACTATCGTCTCACCCAGGCAAACCACTCCAGATGCGGGGCAGATCACTGGCACAGCAACTTGCCGCGAATTTTTTGCCACGGGGCGAAGCGGCGAAGCGGCTGGGCGTTTTTTTTTTTTTCGGGGGATAGGCCAGTTGAAACGATGGAAACATGGGGATTTTAGCAGTGGATAAGACCAAAGAGTTGGATTCCAAGGAAAAAAGCGAGTTCATTGGATAAACCTTGGCAAAAAACAAGGATCAAAGCATCAAAACTGGTGCTTTTTTTGTGGCGATTGTATGGGATTATGATATGGTTTCCTTTGAATAACATATAGAAATATATATATATATAATATAAATGTATATCTATAGCCTTTATGTATCATGAGGATTCAACCATCTCCCACGTTGACCCCAACTAAGGAGGGCTGATTACCCATCTTTTCAAAGGGTCACCTTTGGGGTTCGTTGAATTCACCATTTTTGAGAGGTAAATCATCATAAATCATCTATCAAGAGGCCATCTTTTATAGCATTGTTAAATGCCCAGAGGGTAGCTTGATGATTATCCTTTTTTTGGCATAAAAACTTTGGAATTGTTGATTGATATGTCTTAAACAATGATGGAGTCATAGCTTTACCACAAAAAAAATATTGGGTCGAAAAAAAACAGCAAAACCTACAGATGTGTTTGGAGGTTCCCATCTACAGTGCACACTTGCACAACCACGCCACACTCTTACCAACCGTCTTTAGATGAATAGCTGCCTTTCAGCTTTCTTAACACCTCTTTACTTGGTAGTGCAATTTGAAGCATATTGCAGCGCTTGGATGGCAAGGAAGCAAGCCGCTGCTTTACTTAGTGGTGCAATTGCACCTCTGACAATTAGTTGTTCTCTTTCTTCAGAGTAGAAAGGAACAGAGTCATTCTCTGTCTGGGAGAGAAAAACAGAGGCATCTTCCTTTTCCAGAAGCAAGAAACAAAGGCATCCTTTGTTTTGTTTTGGAGATAGAGACAAATAAAAAGAAACATAGATGCATTCCGATGCATCCTTCGTTTTCTGCTTTAGTAAGGAGCTTGTTTGAGAATGAAGTTTAAAGGTGTTTCCAATCTGTTCCATGATGCGGTTTCTCCCATTGCCCAAGCAAGGGTTCTTCCAGCGAATAGTACCTTGAAATGACTTGGGTTCTCAACAGATCCGGCAAACACATCTAACACTGGAACATGCCCGATGTGTGCAGGATTTCCAAGGTGAAAAGGGTGATTTTCTGATTCTCAGGTTTGATAAGCACATCTACAATCCCAAGACATCTGGGTGGTGGTGAAGATACCAACTTGAATAATAGTATTCAAGATGACTTTCATGATCATCATTGGCTTGGTTTAAGGGAAAATTTACAGGAAACCCCTATATTTCATGGTAAAATCCATGGTTTCCTGTAAAATTTCCCATTATTCCAATCCAGTGAGATGATCAGATGACCACGTTTTTTTTTATCAACAAAACACGATGGAGTTTACCACACGCCAATCGATTTTCAGAGCGCTGGAGGAGCAGGGTGCATGGGATTTCAGGCCGCTATGGGGATCTCACCATGAAACATGGGGAGATAAGCCAATGAACATAGGGATATACCCTCTGGTGAACTAACATAGCTATTGAAAATGGCCATAGAAATAGTCGATTTTCCCATTAATAGCATGGTGATTTTCCATAGCTATGTGAGTTTACCAGAGGGTAATCAAATATTAATGGACTACTAATGGCATATGAACGGGATATGAATAAGATACGGATGTCATGGGATAGATCATGGGAATACAATGGGAGTCTCTAACCAACACCATTATTTTTGAATATACTGATGCTGGTTTCTCATTCTGGATGAATGGTAATGACCCCTTCCCCCAAGTATCAACTGCCCCCATTCTGGGACCCCAGATGAATATATCCAGCACGAAAAATCAGGGTTTCTATAGGGGCTATGTAATACCAAGGGGAAAGCGAGTATGATGTGTTTTTTTTCCTGATGTGACACATGTATATATATATATATATACATGTGTGTAATGTATCTCTCTCTCTCTACATATATATGTACATATACAAATATAAACATATATATATATACATGTATATGTATATATTTATATGTATATATATATATGTGTATATATATATATATACATATATATATATGTATATATATATACGTATATATATATATATATATGTATATATATGTATATATATATACATATATATATGTATATATATATATACACGTATATATATATATATACGTGTATATATATATACATTCATATATATATATATACAGGTATTTATAATATATAAATATAGATAAATATACGTATATACACGCATATGTGTATACTGTACGGCAAATGCCTGGAGTTTGCTCGTGGTCTCACAAAATATGCAACCGTTCCTCCTTCCGGATGCTCAAAGTCCGGCGCAGGCCTACTGTTCTTGAGCTCCCGGGATAATACACCTAAGACCTTTAACCCGAAAGACATCTAAAAGCCCAAGCCCCTAAGACCCTAAAGCGTGAAACTCCAACTTTGAACCTCAAACCCTAAATCACCTTAACCTTGCGGAAGATTCAAACGGTTGCAATGCCTGCCGAAATGAAAAGAGGCGCCAAACATGGCTGGGTCACCACTTACCATTGGTTGAATATCTATCCACCTATAGACATGCATGTGTATATTTGCACCATTGGATGTACATTGGACACTACTATATATACCAGTATGATATTGTTCAATGGGGATAGTTGCAGGTGGGATCATTGTTATAGATCAGTACCATAATTGTAGTTGGACACACGATGAACACGTGAGGGATTCCCACTGATCTCCTTGATGATTTGGTACATGCTTACTCATGTCCCATTACCTGTACACAAACATTGCCACACATCCGTATTTGCGCACAGTGAGAGTATTCTATACACAGTATGTACTTGCATGCAAGTCTGAACAATGCACGCATGCTTGAAGGATCTCAAGATCTAAATCTACAGTATCTTCTAGTAATTTAATATACCTATGGAACACGGACCATTTATGGATGGTTTACGGTTTACCTATCAACATGGTGATTTTCCATGGCTACGTTAAATTACCAGAGGGTATGCCTGTTAAAAAAAGTACATGTGTAGATGCACTGGCATCCCTTGTATCGATTTTCAGGGTGAAATCAACCATCCCTTGGAGCACTTTAAGTAGTATTCTTTCCAGCCAAACGATGAACAAGACAACCATCCCGAAGTCGCAAAGCATTGGACCCGGTTGCCGGATATTGCAAGGGAGATTCGCACAGCGATGGTGGCCAAAGAAACAAAGAAACAGCGATGGTTGCAAGGGCTCTTTTCAGCCTGGCCAGCTTTAGACGGCATTCAGCTGCGCCCACGAGACCTGGGTGCGCAGGCTCGCAACATGCTGCGTTGTCCGTTTAGCTGCTGAGGTGAAAGTCTTCAATGATTCCAGAGGCTATGGCTTTATCAGTGCTCCTGGACATCAGCAGGACTGGTGGGGTTGGTGGCTAGGCCCAGCAGGGTCTTGGGATTTGCAAGCAGACTGGCTGCTTCCAAGAGCTTGTGGAACATGTGACAAGAATGTGAAGCCACAGCCTCTTGCAAGCCTTCGTTGCCCATTGGTTTCGCCCAAAGAGGTAGAACAACATTTAAAGCCAACAAGCCAGCGTTTTTGGTGGGCAGGAAAGTTATTGCTTCTTTGCAAGCTTCATATTTTTCAGAAACAGTCTTGAAGATAATCTTCCCCGTTGCCGGGGCAGCTCAGCTGCAGGATATTTACTTCCAGTGCCAGCCTGAGGGTGGGAAGTTCTGGGAAAAACTTTCAGAGCCAGAAACGGGTCATCTTGGAGTACGTCCTGCCATTCAATTTTTGCTTTTCCAGATGGTGTCCCGTACATATCTGTTTCTTTGGACTGTTTACCCGAACTAGGCGCACTTCCAGCTCAAACTTGTGAAATCATGGCATTGCGGATTGGTCTTCCTGGGGTAGCAGAACCAAATTTTCATTGATCAAAACCCAGGGGCTTGCAAACCAAAAGACTTCAATTGTGATTTGTTCAAGCGCTGTATGTTCAAACATTTGGACTGCTGGGAATTGCAAACCATAAAACCACCCGAGGACCAGAATTAAGAACGCCGAGCTGTTTCAAATCATTGCATGTTGGAGGGTTTCAATGAATATTGAGGATTCCAGTTGAAGTTGAAACAGTTGAAATGTCAACGCACCACATGAACAAACTCAAGGCCTTCTGCTTCAATTCGTTTACAGTGAGTGGTGATTTGGTTGATTTGGCTACCGCGGATGTAACATGATGACCATTCAATTCACAAACATTCTCCTCTGTCCAAATCCACAAATTGAAAAATTACATCTTTGCGCCTAATTTTTTTCAAAGGTGACGTTGCCAACCATCTGATGGATGTTTCTTCATCTTGAATTTTGCATATGTCCAAACAGTATAGTTGTGGGCAGTTGTGGGGACTGAAGTGACTGAAGGACGATTCTAAAACGGGAATAACACCAACCAATATTCATAATGAACTGATGGAAGATAAAAAAACTTGCACATGAACATACACAGGTGTTTTGGTATGTGTCAAATTGTCTGTAATTGGTGGTGACAAACCATAACAAAACCACATGAGCCATCATGGGCCATCTTTGTAAGCAACAACACAAAAATGTAAAAAAAAATGGTACCCCTTCTTGGGACATACAACGTTGGCCCCCAAGTTCTAAGGTAAAATGTTTACCCTTATCGCCCTTATCCAAATATTTCTTGATAAGGGGCGGCTCTTGGATCCACAAGGTCTAGCTAGATGGTCTTTTACCCCAAAATTTCGGGATCGCGGTCGCGGAACGTGGTGCCTGAGGCGCCGGGATATGGATGAAGCCTCGCAAACTTTGTGCGGAGCCTGATTGTGGATAGGAGGGAACTAGTGTTAGGAACTACCTTCTGGTAAACTAACATAACTATGGGAAATCACATTTTTTTTTTGAACATCCATTATAAATTGCAATTTTCAATAGCCATGTTAGTTTACCAGAGGGTAAGAGTATCCATATTCCCTATTTTGCATTCAGAGCCGTGCGGACTGGACAAGCGAATTGACAAGAACTGCATGACATTTTGGGCTGCCAGGTCCAAAATTTCATTCCAATTTGGGGACTTACATTTTGAATCATTTTGACCATGTGTCGGAAAAAACAAAACATTCAGTTTGGGCAAAATCATTGCTTTCAATGAAATCATCCATTCACATCACGGATATGGGGATATGTAGAACTATAGAACCCTTTGATTTGTCTCCACCAGCACTGGGCATCTCTGGGGTATGATTGATGGGATGGATGAACATTACACTCTGATAATTTGATCCTTCAAAACTATGTTCCCGTAATTGTATTAACATATTATATGTAGATGTATATATATATATATGTATATATATATATTCCTATTGTTCTGTTAATGGGCTGGTGTATGCGAATACGATTGATGATTTAATGACTGCAGCCTACTCCTCGAGTTTCAATAAATTGATTTTAGGGAACATTGACGGGAACCCTTGATTTTTACCCACCAACACAGGGTTTTCCTGTAGATGTTCCGTCAGATTCTGGGATTGTTAGATGAATTGAATATACGGTTATACGTATTTCTTTTCCATGTACTATCACCTCATTCAAGTTTTTGAGTCTATTCCTAATCAAACGTAGTGCTATTTACCAATATCCTTTTATATTGAGCATTGTATCATCATGTTTGTTGGCCAATGCGCTTTGTTCTTGCATGTCAACCTACATGTTTGCTAATCTAATTTGCATATTGGTGTATCTAAATATCGGGATACGCCCATTTTATGGTATATACATTTACGAATCATTTTAGTGGTGCCCTATCATCAGACAAACTCAGATCTATGAATTGCATTCTTTGGCAACATATTTTTTGGGCCACTTGTTATGAGCTCTCTGTTAATCTAACATGCTAACATGAGTATGGAACATCACCATTATAAAAATGTTACCCAGTGGTTATTTAACCTTTCGCCATGGAAAATCCCCTATATATAAATGGAGGTTTCGTTCGCTGGGAAAATCATCCAAAATTCGTCATGGCTTCCATGGCGAACTGTTAGTCATAACCAGAGGGTAAATCATCGATTTTCATGGGCCAAACCAAAGGAGAGTGATCGTTACCGCCAAATGTTACGATGTTCCGACCTTGCGAAACGGGTTTTCGAAGCTAGGCTGACGATGCTTGGAGGCTGGCCGAACCATTTGGGTATGGCTTAGCCAACTCGCCAACTCGTACCGCCATGGCGATGAGGGTTGAGATGATTTTTGGCCAAGCGTTGGGTAACTCACAAGGTGAGGAGTAGGTCTGGAGGGCACCATCTGCTGTGTTTGTAATACGTTGTCTTCTGGGCATGTGTGACTGCGCCATGATGCTGAAGAAAGAACATGTTCATCTGCTGGAACTCCTAGACATCAATGGCTGTTTAATCTTGTTTCATCGCGGGCGATGCAGATTCAGATGCCCATCAAAACTGGTTGGACATTGGATTTAGGGCCAGGATTTGATGATTGCAGTAATAGTTCCCGCTGGTCAGATTGCCGGCAAAAAATGATGTATTTCAGAAACCCATTCTACTGTAGCCCGAAGTTCTAAGTTGGTTTACAATCCCATTTGACTAGTTCTAACTACCACAAAGCCACCCAATACTGAGAAACCTGGATGGAAACATCGAACATCTCCACGCTTGGGTTGAATGAGTCTAATTCAAGGAATTACCCTCTGGTAAACTAACATATCTACTCGTATGGAAAATCACAATTTTTGATAGGTAACTCAACTATAAATGGCAATTTTCAATAGCGATGTTAGTTTACCAGAGGGTAATGTGTCAATTCTGAAACGTTCTGCATGTTATATGGAAATCATCCTTGAAGTCAATCGCTGGTTGATAATTTCGCGAGTTTCCGCTTGACTTGTAAGACATATGTGGACATACGTATGTGGACATACGTACCGCAAGTCAAATCCATTTAAGTATATTTAAATACTGTTTCCAATACACACGTCTTCGGTATTGGATGGATTTCTTCATTTTCATCCTCACGTTTGGTATTTTTGTCACACCTCAAATCCTACCCATGTTTTTCTATCTCCATTGGTTTTTGTTTGTCATCATTCTTGGTGTTCTTTTGTCCATTGGTCCACCACCACCACCACCATCATCATCATCAGATGATTCAAAATGTTAAGGGATATATCAAATATTGATATATTCTGGTTTGTAATGTCAAAATGTATCATCAGATGATTCAAGATTCATCTAATTTCTATGTACAGTATATATACATATACTGGTCTCATATTTCTCATTATATCCGCAGAATATTCCAATGATATCCTCATGAAAAAATCCCCGAGTGCTGTCCATCCTCAATGGCTACATGGCTTTCCCGGCGCCAGGTCCTGGGATTCAGAACTGCACCGCCCACCTCCGGTTGGAGGCGAACGGGCCGAAACTGGCGCAGCCCGCAGAAGTTGCGAAATATAACTCCTATGACTCAGTTGCAATATGACCGTGGTGAAAATAGAGAAATAGATGTATATATTATATATATATTAATATGTTATATGTCTGTAAGATAAAATATGTAATCCACTCAAAAGGACCCAACTGCACCCGCCAAGTAGTCTTTGAAGGTGGCCATTCGGGATGATGTTTTGACCAAGCCATATGGGAAGCCAGCACAACTCGGCTCGTTTGAAACCACAAGGCCAGCTTTGCGGAAAGACATATTACTCTCTGGTTATTTAACATAGCCATGGAAAACCACCATTTATAGTAGGTAAATCACTATAAATCATCTATAAATGGGCCATTTTCCATGGAAAATGGTCAATTCTGGATGATTTTCCCAGCTAGAAACCTCTATTTATAGAGGATTTTCCATGGCTATGTTAAATAACCAGAGGGTAAATCATACATTTTGGGTATGTTATGTCTACAACGTACAACCAGTGACCATCCCCAATGACAGACGTTTGCAATTTCAACCATTCCCATCTGCAAGTTTATTTATGGGTTGGGAACCTCCAAATTCCATGCTTTACCGTTGTTTTCCACATCAATCGGGTATCCCCAATTTTCATACACAAAGCCCTGTTGAATTTACATGGCATGATTGGCTAAATCCCAAATTTCTTGCTTGCATCTCTATCTAGTTGGTGGGGGTCGATTATTTTTCATTTCAAGCATTTTTCAGCTCTAGAAACCGGATCATGATCCCCCCCCCAAAAAAAAAACATAAATATATATTAAATGATTGAGCAGCATCTTTCTTAAGGAAGGTCGGCTTAGAAATCCGGCGCCTAACCTTTCCTTTTTCCATCACCATTTGCTTTCCAGGCCTTGCCTGACGGCCGCTTTCACGGGCGAATGGTGAACCTGGCAGAGGTTGGTAATTCTGGTGACTTCACTTCTCGCGAAACACCGGTTTTTGGCCTCAAAAGAAACAGCAAATCGCCAAGTTGGGAGCCACATAGCTCCAATATTAGTACTGTACATGGTTTATGGTAATGAAAGAACTATATATCTGTATATATAATGGGGTTCATAAGGGAAGAATCTTGGGTTGTCAAGAATCTTGTGTATGACCCCCCTGGTTATTGCCATCAGAGATTTGTGATAATGATGATTGATCAATAGATTTATGGGGACCCCATTTCTAGACACGGCCATTAAGATGGCTATGAAAATCACAACTTTTAATGGGTAAATCCATCGAACTAAATTACTATAAGTTTACCATCTTCCATAGTTTTCTTAAACTACCAGAGGGCCAGAGGGGAGATGGATTTTGCCATATTTAGTAATACATTTTAAACGTGTTTTCATCAATTATTTTTCAGAGATATTGCCTGGGATGCTGGGAATAATGTATCATCAAAAACTAGAATAACACAGAACCAACGATCATTATCCATTGAGGGATGGTGATCAATGGTGATCAATCCATGAATTGATAGGGAATCATAGTGGTCATTATGTGTGCATTCTCATGATGGGGTGGATGACCATGCACAATATATATATATATTTATAATCATATATATATATATATTCTATTATGTTCTATTTTGACGATGGCACACCTGCCTTGTTGCTGAGCTAACAAAGTGGGTTTTGCACCAAAGTATCTCCAACCAGTATAATACGCTGGTAGGGGGGTAGTTTTAATGGCTCAGTTTCACCTGTTTACTTTCCTGAACCTTCAAAACATTTGCTTTACCCTTTGGTAAACTAACATAGCTATGGAAAATCACCATTTTGAATGGGAAAATCAACCATTAATGGCCATTTTAAATAGCTATGTTAGATTACCAGAGGGTATCAGATTGGGTGTCCCACACTACTTCACCGACAGTAGATTCTTGAACAAGAATCAGTGGAGAGACACACCAAAAATGGGATGCTGAAGCTATGAAACATGTTGTTCTTCACATACTTTTCGCTTGTTCACCATTTGTTCAGTTTTTAACGTCGTTTCAAGTCGTTTCTTAGTTTTAACATTTTACTGCCAAAAATGGAACATTTTAAGGGTATTGTACCATGATTTGTCAACGCGTTTTTGAATGGTATTTCTACTCCATTAAACGGACACTACACAAGTTAAATCAAGAACATCACTGACATGATAAGTATGTTTTCTCCCCTTGTTTGCGATGTCTTGCTACCACTATTTGTAAACCCGTATCATCAACATCAGTGATAGGAATGGTAGCATATTGATACATGTAAATAACATTAATCACCTTACGATCAACCATTAATGTGCTATTACCTGTCAATGTCATTAACATTATGCAAACAGTTGATCAATGATCATGATTATGATTCATTTACCCTTGATAGTAACATGAACCATTGTTCATTGCATCAATATAATTGATATCATTCACATCAACATTAATATCATTTTGATACTTAACAGAACATCGACAAAACGGTGAATTGTCAAATGGGGTTAAGCATCTTCTATGGCTCTGTCAACGGGCACCAGAGGGTGGTGCCCCAGGTCAGAATCGCTAACTTGGGAGCCACAAATAACTCCTCAAAAAACTAGGGTTAGTGGTAGATATATCATGATATATCTATAATTTATAAACCAATTTGTAGGTGGGTTGGATTTGTAACCAAAAAATCTTCTTGGATATGATAAATAGTTATATCTATATATACCAGATAGAAGCCATATCTGACCAGCCATTGGTCACTATGCTTGACCAACAAACATCACTGGGGGGCACCTCTGCAGGCGGGTGCCACGTTGTTCGAGAATGCCTCTGTGGCCGGCATGATCCGAGCTTTCAACGAAGAGGTGCAAAAAATGATGGTCACTGGTGGTGAAACTACAGCAGAATATGGTAGTCGTCAAGTAGATAGAATGGAATCTTGAAAAAATGTAATTCCCATTTGGGTGATCATCTTTTGCAAATTGTCCATGGTTTATCTACACACTATCTACTCCGGAATATGTATATACATATAACATCACTGTAAATGTAAGAACACGTGCGTAGATATACATAGATTGCTGCAACTCATAGTGGGTCATCCCTCCATACGTGCAATTTCACATCTGCACATTGGAATCCATGATGATTCACCAGTGGATGGAATGGGATTGAGGGGTAGCATGGGGTAGGCAATTCCTGGGAAAAGATGTGGAAAACCCACCATGAAAGTACCCTCCAGTATATTAACATAGACCCTGGCAGGTAGGGGTTGGAAGACTAGTTTCCACTAAAACATGGTGATTTTCAGGGTCTATATTAATTTACCAGAGGGTATATCATGTTCAAAACAGGACACTATCGTTTTTCCACCTCATTTTGTATGTTCACCCCACAGTATATTTTGGGGATGGGTTGAACATGCCAATCAGTTGACCTTTTCACTGTCAGCAGGTTAATTTTGGAAAGGTAACTCGAAGTTGGTATGTATTATTTCATGAAACATTAAGGAAAAATAAATTATGTGGTTTAAGTGCTGTTCAAAGAAGACCTCATGGAAGATTGAATCAATTGGGACTGAAACATCGAATTTCAATGGATTTTTTGAAAACCAAAAGCTGTGAAAAAGTGCGGATAAAATCCATTGAAAGTTGGAGATGAAGCCTCCAAGGACAAGGTTCTCAATTTGGACCCATGATCACATGGCCATGGATACATATCATGTGTACACATAATCATACATACAGTAATATAGACTGACATTTTAACAGAACCATAGGAAACCTACGTCTTTTTTTTAATGTGTATAGATATAATATGATATATTATGATATAACTTATATAACTTATATATATATATATGTATACATATTTATTTATTTACGGCTAGACGTGTCTGATCTGTGGATGTGTTTTTGCCTCGGCCAGGGCACTGGAGCCATCAATGTCCCTGGAGCTCAGGCTCGAAAAAAACACGAACGATTCGGGGATTTCACCAGGAGAAATGGGTGAACAAGATGGAACAATGGCTGTTGGTTACCCTCTGGTAATTAAACCATTTATTTAATTATAACCAAATAGAAATAACTATAAGTAACATTAAGAAACCATTTACCCTCTGGTAATTAAACGTAGCTATTGAACATGGCCATAGAAATACTGGATTTTCCCATTAATAGCATGGTGATTTCCCATAGTTATGTAAACGTTTACCAGAGGGTCCTTTATGACAGCAACACGGCTCACATCATTTTTGATGTGGGTTAGGGTCAAGCTAGATGGGATTTTCATGGTTGAATATTTTGTCTTCCATCCCGCACCATCGGAATCCTCGATTTATGACCATCCCCCAAGATGGAACACTCACCCATGTTTCAACTGTGACACAAATGAACATATGTGATCATCTACAAATGGGTGTCACACCGAACACTTTTGGCCGACCCATTTTTTTTGTAGTGTCATCAGGATTTTACCCATAAAACCAGGAATTTACGGATCAATTTTCGAATGATTTCGACAAACAATGATCGAATAGAGAAAATCATATGATCAAAACGGTGAAAATTACGGATCCTCAAGTTGTATAGATATTCATGATATTACCATCAAACATGTGGATACGTGCCATCAAGAAAAGTCGAACGTTCCACATCGTTCAAACCGGATCTCTGGGGCGATGGCAATCGATTGACTTTGAGTAGTGAATGAATCGACTCGGATGCCCCGATTTTTCCAGTATTATAGTCTGGAGAATATGTTTACATTGTATAAAGTTGACATATATTTGATATCAATTGAATGTGTATTAATATGTCATTAAAATATATCATATCTGTGTTTTTTTGTATCTTGTCGTTTGTGAGTTTGTGAAGTCATCCGAAATCCGCATCGTTTATCTAAAGTATCATGAACTATATTCCAAGTATATCCCCATTCTATCCCCAGCATACCATCCTGAAAAACTATCCACATGTGATCGGCAGGGGCTGGACCTGATGTGCAGCCAGAGTGACCTGTCCTTAGAGCTGCAGAACAAGCTGCGGCAGGCGCGGAGCGCGGAAAAAACGGTGGGATCTCCGTTGGAAACCATAGGAAAATGGTGATTTACAACTAGAAAAATGATGAAAAATGGGGATTTCATGAGATTCGGAGCTTATCATAAGCTGAGTTAGTTTATACAGTAACTCCAACAACTGTGGTTTATGGCAATTATGAAGAATAACTTTTGTTGATTGCGGTTGAACTATGAACCGACATGAACCGACTTACAACTGGGGGGGACCTCATCTTGTAGGAGCTGTTGTCCCAGTCACAAAACGGTAGTATAATTGGGAGATTCATTCATGGGATATTTTAGGGGAATATATCGGGATGGAAAATCAACCGTGGCTAGCCGGGAAATCCGCCAACTAGCCAGGGACACCTGTGGGATTTTCCACCAAACCATGTTTGAGAAGCAGAGGGTATATGGATTCTATTCCATACGTTCTCATCATAAAATCTGATTGTTGGATGGCCTCACACTGCAGCATCAGGTTGAGACGGTTGAGACAAATCCAATATGAATTGTCCATATCCGGAGTGGAGAAGCAGAGCAAAACCTCTTTGGCAATCGAACCTGGCAAGAGGAGAGTTTTGTTCCCATTCATATCGTGAATTCCTCACTTCTGTTTTTCCACATCCCAATGTAGGTGACCTATCTTAGTGTCTGCCCCCACATCCATGTAAAATGTGATGGATGAGACTGACAGAATATAGGTTAGGAACTCAACTCAAGGTTCAACCAATTTCAACACCCCATGTTAAATCAATTTCAAGTTGTTCAATCTAGACCACATCTTAGATTCCCAGGATATCCCCTTTGATGCGCAGTATCTAAATCCGCAGTTGGTTGATGATTGCTGGGAATCCGTTCCTTAAACAAGCAGGATTGAATCGAATGACAGCGGACTTCGAACACTGCTCATGGAAAATATATGAACATATATATGAAAACATAGTTTTTACATCGGAATAGACACCATAAACACTCAATCTTTTGACATTGGAATAGAAACCATAAACATTCAATCTGGATGGAGACAATATGAAACCGTTTTATGCCATGTATCCAATAACATAACCCAACCTGGGGATGATTGATAACCATTGTAATCCATGATATTTTGGATTTTATTAGCCGTTGAGATTTTTTTAATATTCCATTAAATCTAATGTAATCTTATCCTATGGATTGTATCCCATGAAATATAATCCAGAACAGTATATGATGGGATTATTCGTGTCCCAAATCCATCCCATTAATAGCCAAGACGATGTTATTAGTGAACAATCGTATCTGGATTCACTCTTCCCTAATATCATTAATGAGATATATTTGCTAATCAGGCCAAATAACAATGTTGACTACCCTCTGGTATTTCCTAACATAACTATGGAAAATCACCATTTTTCATGGGAAAATCCACTATTTCTATGGCCATTTTCAATAGCTATGTTAAATTACCAGAGGGTAAATCATCATTAATCCCATTAAAATCCCATTAAATCACCATTTTCCTATGGGTTTTCCCATGATTTTCCGATGTTTTTCAATGGTTCCTTGGCCCTTCAAACCGCCTGTTGAACCGGACAGGGCGGCATTGCTGGCATGGCGGGCACCACCGTGTGGTGTCGCCTCAGTGCCGTGAACGGCGTGTGGCACGCTAAGGAGGTGGCGGAACCCACCGGTGCAGATTACTAATATCATACTATTGATATATATCTGGGTAAATTACAACGACCTCACTGTGACCTCACTGGAATATATGGTTAGTATAGGGAATAATCCCCAAATGGCCTTAATTCAAATTAGTGAATTACTATAATTTACTATGGCCCTTTTCTAAAGCTATGTTTCAACATGGCCATTTTCTATAGCTATATTGGATGACCAGAGGATACATATGGGTTTGTCTGAAAATAGTATACCTCTAAATCCATTGGTTAATCCTAATTATCCCCATTAAATGGCTTAATAATTGGGGGTGTACCCTATTTTCAGACACACCCATATGGAGGATGTACAAAATCCACTGTTTTTGGGAAACTTTATTAACAAGCCAGTACAAAGCATTTACTAAGCGGGTTCTAAGCCCAGTTTTTTTACTTGGGGCAAGTATGGTTGGTCCATTTATATCTGGGGTTGTAACCCATTTACTCACTGGGATGAACCACCAAGTAATTTAGTGGGGAGTATGATGATCCATAGTTCACGGGAAACCGTTTTCAACCAACTAGTATTTCATGAGAGGGGACAATTCGGGGTATTTTTAATGACTTTTAATGGTTCCAGTGACACTCGGGTGAGTTGCAGGGCTATAAAAATGGCAATGACATGCAAAGAACCCTCCGGTATCATCAAAGGTGGCAAGCAGGAAAATGCACCAGCGACAGTTCGATGCTTTTCCCAGCTATAAACGTCCATTATAGGATTTCCCAGATCTAAACTATGGTCTTAGAACGACTTCTTAGTGGAACTGGAGCCCCATGGATGGCACCCAAGATTTTCTTCGAAATTAACGATCAAAAACGGACGAGCCATGGCTGATTGTGATGCTTTGGCTCCCAACATGTTTTCAGAAATTACATCTCCTACAGCAAAATAGCTAGTCGGAAACTCATCTAACTGGGGACCCGGAAAAAAGAGGTTCCATGTTAGATTTATGGGGTGCAACAAGCAAAGAGGAAGATTTAACCACAAAGAATGATAAAGGAAAGTTCACGATGAACAACAGAGAGTTTAACCAGGAAAAATCAACCATGCAGAAGTAGGAATTTAACCAGTTTAAAACAATGCTACAAGCTAGCTTCAATTTTCAATTGCTTGGACTGTCTTAGAAACAGCCAAAACTACTCTTTCTCTCTGTCTCTCTCCCCATTTGATACACATGCAATAATACGCACAGACGTGCCGTACACACAAATCACTGGAAGACAATGACATTGGTTCTGACCCCAAGAACAGCTGCGTGCGGCTACCATTACATGGAAGGTGTGATTGGGGGTTCAGTATTGAAGAACTCAGCTATAGCACACATGTGTAAGCATCCATTCTTGTATCATGACCGAACTTGGTCATTATATAAACACTCTTGAAACGTGCATACTGTAAACAATACATGGATAGATATATGTATATATACATATAGATACTAATAGGTGAGGTCTACGGACATCGCAACACCACCAAGAATGATAGGTAGCAAGGCATCAGCCCGAAATATCCCAACATGACCCTTGCGTTTATTCATGAAACTATATGATTCATCCAGATTCAGATTCTCTGTCTGTCAAGCCCACATGTTTGTTGCACAATTTCCCCATTTCCTCCTTTTCCTCCTTTTCCTGATAAAGCCAGTTTCTTCTTGTTTTCCGCAAAGGATTGGGCGCGCCACCCAATGATTGGATATTGTGGGTTATATCCCCGACAAAAATCGCCTATATTTTGTTGCTAATAGCTATACTACCCTTGTTGATGGCGATATACCATCTGGTAAATTAACATAGACCCTGGCAGATAGGAATTGGAAGATGAGGTTCCTCTAAAAATAGCTATTCTCAGGGTCTATGTTAATTTTCCAGAGAGTAGGTCTTATATTCCCATCGATCCCAATGGCTCACCCTCAGCCCTGTGGCCGAAATCCCCCGGGGCAATGCGCCAGGTGACCCAAGCAGGTGATGGCATGCCGAAAGCCAGTGAGGCAGCCAGGGCAGCAGCAACACAAATCAACCAATTCATCCACTAAAAGAGAGGACTTCATCATGAACAAATGCTGATGAAACCCCAGCTACAATTGGGTGTCAACCCAATGCAATTTCACCATAAAAATGTGGGAGTCAAGCAGCTACATTTTGATAAAACAGCATCAAAATCGGAGATTTCAACAGCCATAATTGGGAACCACTGGCAAACTACCGAGCAAAGTCTGGGATTCAACAGCCATAATTGGGATGGCTTGTGCGAAAATCGTGACTTTAAAGAGCACCCCAGTAGACATGGGGGTAGCACCACCAATTTGTTTGATTATTCAGCAACAAAATTTTGCAGGTTGATTGTATCATCCAAAATTTCTCCTCACTAATGGTGATTCTACCAACAGCAATTCTGTTTTAACATGTTTTAACACGTTTTAACATGCATTTAGCAAAACATGTGATTTTGACTGGGCAAACGGACTGGTGAAGGGTCAGCCGGGCTCTTCTCCACCATAAGATGTGGACATCAACCATGGATTCAAAGGATGCATCCAAAGAGTACTCGCAATATTTTCAACCTCATCGGCAAAAAACTCATCGCACATTTTTGACATAGTTTCTAAGACTGGCCAGGTACTGATTTGTCTTGTTTCCAAATCATCAACTACTTCGATATATCTAGCAATATCTAGCATAAACCATATACTATCCCCATTTGACCCCATTAAATCCCAGTAAATCTTAGAGAAAACTCATCCTTTCGATGTTTCCAAACGTTTTTTTCGCTGCAGCGCAGGGAAGCAAAGGCTGGGCCGGTTGCCTGGAGCATCAGAGCTTTCGACATTGGTCAACATGTTGTGAATTTCAGCTCCAAATGGATATGTAAATATGGGGGTTTCCTAATGGCTGGGGGTACCCCAAAAATGGATGGTTTATTTCATGGAAAATCCTATCTAGAAATGGATGATTTAGGGGTACCCCTATTTTAGGAAACCTCCATATATATATATTATATAGACATGAGACAAGCATAGTGAAGAAGAAAAACTATTTGTAACAATTGTAGGGCTTACATCCCAGCTTATGCAGATTAGCAACAATGTCTCAGCCGAATCCAATTCGGCTCCAGACGTTGTCTTTGGGCGGAAGATGAGTGAAACATTTTGTGGAATACCAGGCAACTGTTGTGCCAACATGTCTTGAATTCTGACCCGAACCCAAACATGTTATTGCCCAAATCCTTCAAAATGTTGGTCAACGTATCTGCTGGTCAGTTTGTATCTCGACTTTTGGTTGGTTCATTTAACTAGCTTTGCAGGTTATATACCGTACCCCATGTTTTCCCATGTTTTTTTGTCCTGGTTACACGTTTACTCAAAATGTGTGCTCAACACCATTTTGCTCCTCAACTAGCCATGTTTGTTGATTTCATCACCCGTTTTGAATGATTACATATCAATACATATCACAATTTCAAGCATGGAATATGGTTCCATCAGATGTTTTTTTCTGGATTGGGCCTCCCTGTTAAAATTTCAATACAAGGGAGGAGTATACCGTATACCAGATTTTCAGTCACACCCTATCATATTGGTTGGCTATATATCCCAATATATTGCCATGATGGTTGGTTACAAATCACCCTGAAACCCCATTAAACCCTACAAGGTGAGGTCCCCCAGTTATGTTCGTTGGTTTATAAAGCCATTAGCTATAGATATATCTAGCATAAATCATAGTTGAAATCCCCATGAAATCCCTATCACTGGATTGGTTAAAGGGAAAATCTTAACTGGAAACCATGGTTTTCCCCATCAAATATAGAGGTTTCCTGCAAATTTTACCTTAAACCAATTCAGTGACCTCAATAAACCTTATGAATCTCAGCTTTCGCTAAAAAAATCACAACTTTGCTCGCGGCGACCGGTTTTTCGGCAGGTGCTGGCAAGGGCTTGATGAAGGCGGGAGATTATCCACTAGCTGACTGGTGTATGCATATATACATAATAAATAAATACATATTATATTCATATATACATAGACATACATGTCACATATTTGATATATAGTCATCCTAGAGTATAGGATGTTCAAATTCAATATAATTATCATTTTCTTGGGGATTGTGAAATGTACATATCCTATTTGCTCCAGGATGCTCCAGGATGACTATATATTTATACATAGATATATAATATATTTTACAAGGTCCCGAATGAAGGATCAGGTAGACGGTTGAAAGAACATGTATGTGTCTTTTTGTTTGGTGGTATGATCCAACTACCTTCCTGAGGGAGTATTTGGGGTATGATTTAGGCCCCAACGCACCTACTCAGGAAGTACTGTATTTGGATTCGTGGGGATTCAAATACTACATTTAATGAGACAATTGTTTTCATCTTTTTTCGGTTCCATTCATCTGGATTTTTTGTCACTCAGTTCCCGGTTTTGTTATAAGTTGTGATTGGTAAATATTGGTAAATATCAATATGATTAACTATCGTCACTAAATGCATCAATAATTTATTGCTTCATGTTCATTTGCGTTTTGGTTAGGTAAAATCCCCATTTTCGTCGGGCAGTGAACCTCCACTTTGGGTCGTTGGACTGATTTGCTGGGAGAATTCTTCATTTTCGATGTTCAACTATGAGTTTCAACACTTCCCGTATATTTGAATATGTTTCAACAATGGAACGTCATCATCATCCTCATCCTCATCATTATCCTACATTATCATACATTGTCCAAAAGCACCCCCACACTGTTTGGGGTCTCTTGCCGGGAGAATTCTTGGCTGAATTTGATATTTTTTCCAATATTTACCAATATTTACCAATCACAACTTATATGATTGGTAAATATTGGTAAATATCAATATCTCTCTTTTGGTATTTCCAGATTCCATATCTTGGATCAGCGAGGCCGAAAAGAAGATCATCCCGGGAGCAGAACTGCTGGGAACCATGAAGGCTCTGCGTTGCTTCTCCTAGGATTCTGAGCTCATTCGCAAGGTACTCGTACAATGGTTTGAAAGGGAACATCTACCAACAGGAACATGGGTTGTACTCCAAATATCACGAAATAACAGATGTGATGTTTGAGTTTTTTCCAGACAATTCTAGAACAGTGGCATTTTGACCGGGAAGATCCATCCAAATATATAGATTTGAGGACTGACATATATGGCAACCTCGGTGAACGGGTTGAAAAACATGAGGCTTACAGGAAGGTGTCCTTGATGAAAATAATCTCCGGTTGGTTTTAATTTGATCAGCTGAATGGGGAATTCGAAGAGCAAACGTAACTACTCTGGTTATTTAACAGTTTGCCAGGAAAATCCCCTATAGATGTAGGTTTTATTAGGAAATTCATCTATAAATGGTGGATTTTCCATGGCTAGGTTAAATAACCCGAGGGTAAATGTTTTTTTATGTTAAATAACCATCATTCTTGGTACTTAACATTTTGGTTTGTTTTGCTTTGTTGGGCCAGGACCAAATGTTGATCCAATTTGTTTTAGCTTTGTCAACTGCCAGCTGTCACTTTGCTGCTGATGAATGGCATTGGATCCAACATCATCCGATTTTGGTAAGAATGGCATTGGAATGGTAAAGATATTGACCTATTTCCATGATTACATACATAGTAATTCACTTATATATATATATGTACTGTATATATATATAATATCACGTCCTGCTTAAAATAAACTCACAAAAAAATGAAACAACATCAAACACACACACACACATGGAGTGGCTACGGTTGGCCATGTCACAAACTAATTTTGCTGAAAGAATCATCCTCCACAACGCTCCTCCCATAGGCCTGGAACCACGAGAAAGGTGGGGAATGGGAGCTATCCATTGCTTGCTGGCTGGACACTAATTTTCCCAACGAACTAAACGTCCATTTAGTTGGGGATTCTCTACAAATAGAGGTTTTAATTGGATAATTATCTATAAATATCTATAATTCTCTATAAATATCTATAATTATCTATAAATATCTATAAATGGATATAAATGGTGGATTTGCCAGCCATGTTTGAGTACCAGAGGGTATGCCAGTTCTTATGTGCTTCTACCCCCAGCTAGATCAATGGGGTTTATTTATGGGTTACAGACCACCTACTAGGTGGCATGCACATCCAAGTATAGATACTACCAGGATAAATTCGAGGGACATCTGCATGAATTGGCGTGTTCAACCCCAAAGAGTTGCCTAAACCAGTCACTCAGCACTACACCACCTGGATAGAGAAGACGCTAGCCACATAGGAGCGTCCAAGTCCAATGTTGGGACCCGTTTTAGATGGCTAAAGATGTCAAGGGTTTGCGGGCTCACGGGTCTACTCAATGTGGGTGTGTCTGAAAACATGGTATATCGGTATATCCCAGTTCAAAGCATTCTATTGGGGAAACATACAATACCATCACATTTTGGGAGTACCATATTTTCAGACAAACCCGTGTGCACCCGAGGTTGTAGATGAAACACGACTTGATGTTGAACATGTCCAACAAAGTGGCACCCCTTACTTCTGTTTTGCGGGGCAACACATCCAACGGTAGATGAATTTCCAGAGAACATAACCAACAGAAAGCTACATAAATCAACTAGTCAACCATGAATGCACATGAAATTGTGGATGAAACGCCGCCTTATTTTTTGCTGGTTAAAGTTTACCCTCTGGTAATCAAACATGGCAATGGAAAATCCACCATTTATAGGGAATTTTCCCAGCTACAAACCTCCATTTATAGAGGATTTCCAATTGCTAGTTGAACCGGAAGCTGGGAAATCCTCTATAGAAGATCAACTATTTATAGAGGATTTCCCATTAAAACCGGAGGGTAAATCCACTTGTTTTGGTGGTTGAAGCTGGTTCATCGCCAGAAAAAAAAAGTTTGGCCGGTTCCAGGTTACGGCTTCATGTCCGTGGAGGGTCAACAGCCGGATCCCAGGAATTCCCAGGAGGTGGAGGAACATTCCATGGAGAACTGCAATGTGGGGCCCCGGTTTACGTTATGTTTGTTGGTTTACAAGCCCAATTAACTATAGATATATAATTTATAATATATATATATATATACGTACCATAAACCATAGTTCATCTAGATATAAACCAATTTAGCTATCTAGGTGGCTCACATTGTGTGAATAAGCATATAGTTAGTTCATCCAGTTACCCTCTGGCAATGACTAACAGTTTGCGAACTGGAAAAAGGCCATAGAAATAGTTGATTTTCCCATGAAACATGGTGATTTTCCAGAACCATAGTTCGTGTACCAGAGCGTAATGGGAGAACCCCCGAATCAGGGAATTACCGATCAAAGCCGGCTAAAAAAAAAACATTTCATCGATCCGTGGGATGACCCTCTCAGTGGTTGACCACGGAAAAAAAATGACTTTTTGAGGAGACTACTAATATGGTTGGTGTTCTGGCAAAGAAGTAGTATCTCAACTTCTAGTGGTTGCAATCATAGATAAAACGACATTAAACTGATGAAAGTTGCCCGAATGAGCCCCCAAAGTACATTGTTTTCCTCAACTGATCATAAAAATTGGAGCGCGGTCAGTGGCTCATGTTTGGTGCCAGAGCTGTTGTGGATGGTTTTTTGAGGGGCACGTCAACCTCAAGGGGCCGAAATTCAAGGTCAAGTGTTATCTCTTCGTTGAATCGATGTTGACTCTTGGACCCAGTGACAAAGCAAAGGAATTGCTCTCACCCCCTTATTTTCAGTCTAGAAAAAACCTCGAACAAATCCTGGGAGGTTTCACTGTCAGGGCTCCGCCACGCTTTTGTTTTAACCGAGGTTGGACGTTTACTTCCAACCCTACGACCTCATGGAGAGTCACCTGCTTGGTGATGTGGATGTCCAAGGTTTTGCTGCCCCTAAAATACAAGGTTCCCAAGCAAAATTGATATTGTGGAGTATACCATGTGTTGGGCAAACCCAATAACTTCTCTCATATTCACTGGTGGCTGGCTTCAAACATGCAAAATATGTGCATAATATTACATACTACGTACCTGGCTGGATAGATTGATTTGCCACAGTACAATCTCATACCTGATGTCATGGATTGGCTTATCACATAGTCTTACTATCCCCTGCTTTTTATGGTAGGGGAGCTGTTCAATGCACACTATGACCGCTCTGACGATAGTCCCAAAGGAATTTTATGGTGATCTTATGCCCTGTCATACTAAGGGCCCTTAAAAGCTGCTGGCTTCTGGGAAAGCCTAAATTTTTGGGTTCGACTCGCAGAGTTTTCACTCGTATCCCATGGAAGGCATGTCCATTGTTGTTTTGTGTGCCCTCTGACAATGAAACATCGCTGGCTTGAACGTCCCCCCATTTTCTTTACAAACAACTCTCTCTATAGATACTATCGATGATGTGTCCTTGAAATTCTAGCTAGCCATATTTGATTGCCTGTGGGTAAATCCACTGTCTTGGAGCAGGTGTTGTTATATAAATATCATATGTATTCAGTATTCAGATTCATATGTGCCATAGTCAAAACGTGAACATTAAATTAAACTGAACATGTTATTGGCTTGGTCATCAATCCATTCATCTGGATGTACATACCCATTTACCCGTTACAAGGATTTCCGTTCTGAGATGGATGATCATATCACATATAACATGCTCCAACATGTTTTGACCATGGCACATGAACAGTTCATGAAATGTGCATTTGAGACATCATCTAAACCGATGGTTTGTTGCTGTTTGGTGATCTACCCTGAGGCTGGCAAAAGTAATTCACGTTTTTACATTCATTCATAGGTGATCTTCCATTGGCAATTCAGATTTTCCACGGCCCAGTGTGATAAAAAAAGAGCAACAAAAAGGGCAGAAACCAGAAAAAACAAGTATATCACTAGTATTTTAGTAGGTATTACCAACATCTTACGGTTTTGTTTTATTCTTTTTGGACTTGGCCTTGTGGGTCAGGCCAAAGTTCCTGGGACATCACCCCGGTTTCAGCCCTGGAAGGTTTGAAGCAGCGGTTCGATGCGGCAGGCTGCCAAAATGTGGGGGAATGGGGCCTTCACTTTATGAACATTTCAATATACCCTCTCGTGATTTAATAGTTCACCATGGAAAACTATCATTTTAGATAGGTAAATTACATAATCACTATTTTTATCATCTATTTTCATGGGCCATCTAAACCATGGCTATCTTGGTCATAACCAGAGGGTAGGTGTTTTCTAAAATGTTGATACCCCAAGTCTGGTTCAATAGAAGCCGTCATGGTCATCCAGTGATCCAGCTTTCGACTGGATGATGCAAGGGGGAAAACAAAAACCCTATGACGACTGGAAGTCTCAGTATCCCCATTTTAAATAATGGTTTTAAACCATTATTAACCATTTTAATCATGATTAAAGGAATCATGATTAAATTTTCCCGGTTAAACCATTTTAAATCATGATTTTAACCTTGACTAATCATGATGAACCACTATAATCATTCAAGGAACCCCCCATATGGAGCATGATCATCAAGCATTGACTCTTGGCTGGAGATTTCAGGGCTGCAGTTCCAGTTATAGGCCCCATATCCCAACTTATTGTGGTTAAAATCCCATGATTCTAGCCATAGAAGTAACCTCAACTGCACCCCCAGGTGATATTCCATACCCATGAAATCCTATGAAATCACCATTTTGAATGGCTAAATCCCATGATCTTTTGCCCTGATTAGTGGAGCCCAACCACACCTAGGCAACATCCCAGGTGCTGGTAGTGGCAGCATCATATATATATATATATATGATTATATAATATGTATGTATCAGAATTGTGTATTTAATTTTATAGGCATGTGCAATACATATTTTGCGCAGAGACTTTCCACTGAATCGCACGTCAGGTCCAGAAGGCTGCGGCATCGCTCCCGGTGTGGTGATGCACTTTTGGCACCTGACACGCGTTTAGTCGGTGAGAGCTTTACCAAGGTGGGGGCCCAGTTGGAAAAAGAAAAGTGGTGATTCAACCGACAACAATGGCGATTGATCGCTGATTTATGAGAGCTAAGTTGGGAACTCCAATGACTGGCTTAGTTTCATGGGGTTTACCAACTCTATCTGGGGGCCCACCGAGAGTACCAATTTTTGGCAACCCCAAAATGGATAGTAACGTTGGAAACCTGGGAAATTATGGGGGCAACATCATCTACAACCCCTTGGAAAATTGTCTCTATATCATTCTCTAGTGTTCCCTTTTCAGAAATGTGTAGTGATATTGAGAAGACGCAAACTGATTCGTGGATTATTTTGAGCCTCGGTGTTTGTTTATGCCACCAGATCGAAAACCGCACGTGTAGGCGTGCACATGTTTGATTTTCAGGGTTCAGCATGTTAATTTTCGACCCGGTGGTTTATTGATGTGATGTTGTGTTTGGCAGAAGAGGTGAGGGCCGTTATGTGGAAATCTAGGAAGGACACTGCTTTGCGTTTGAGCTTCATGGATGCACATGACAGAACATGATGTGCTTCAATGATTTACAATTAATGCTGCTCTGCACGTACATACACATCTTGTATACATGAACACTGTATACATGAATATTACATGAATACCCTCTGGTAATCTTACATAGCTATGGAGCATCATCATTTTGATAAGTCCACTATAAACAGACCGTTTTCCATCGCTATGACAATCTACCATGACTGTAGTAGGCTAGGGATGTACCATGGATGAGGAAATATAATGATTTCATGCAATTCATAAAACTATTTTGTGTTTTCTTTTAAATGTGAAATTCTATGTTTGGATATTTTACATGTTTTTGCGAGATTCATCACCTAATGGAAATATAGTGATTACCATCACCTGAAATTAGTAGTACAGGAAATGTATTTCCCACGAATTTTCCTAGGAATTTTAAGACATTCTAGATAGAACATGCTTAATTTGTCGCTATTTTCATAGGAGTTTACCCAAGTTCTATCCTTTCGGAGGTTGCTTCTCATGGATGGTCAGTGATCTCTGTGCTTCGCGAATCAATCGACAATTGAGGCTACAGTTGATGCCTGGCACCGGGCGATTCAGAGGCGATTTGCTGATTTGATGCTGTAATTGGGATGTAAAGACACATAACCCATGGTAGTCAAACATGGTTTGCTGGAAAACCTCTCAATTAGTTCGATCATTTTCCCAAATAAATATCTATAAACTACTATGAACCTCCCATTTGGTTCAGGGGGTTTCCAGCTAGCCATGTTTGATTACTAGAGGGTAACGCTTTCATATTTGAAGCGGATGTTGATTAATATGAGATATACAGTAATATATATATATTATATTATATATTATATATATAATACATGTATTTATGAATTGAAATAAAGAGATCATATGATCTGGTATAATTTAAGATCTTAAGGTGACATATTTGGATGATTCTCCCAATGATAAATCTGCCAGAACTAGAGAAAGTATTGGGATTTTGTTTTTTGGGCGGCAATCTTAGGCTGGCGTGAGATGATTGGGAATGTTTGACCGAGACATGTGGGTTTCAACGTGTCAAAATATGTGGGTAGAAGCGATAGGGCAAAGCTTTGTGAACTCCTGCTTGATAAACTAGGGTTCATATATATATATATACATAAATAAATATGTATATATAATATGATATAGTTATATATAGCCACTATGTCGGAGGAATATTTCATATTTGATTGAACATGCCATTGTTTCAGGTTTATACCAATGCTCTTCACGATTAGTGGCGGTCAGGGCAAGTCCAGTCCTCGAGCTGGACAGTTACATAGCCAGTCATGTGACGAAGAATCCTAGTCATCTTTGATTCAGTTGCGCAGACTCAGGAGGTCTTATTGTAAGCAAGGCAACTACTTCTAATTTCTCTGCAACTGTTTCGAAGAAAAGCGGCCAGATGATATCTCGTATTTGTTGGTTAAATCCTAACTTTTGTTGGATGAAATCTGTACGGCTTCTTGTGTTGGATACTCACCTTCTCTTTCCTCAATTGC
This sequence comes from Symbiodinium sp. clade C Y103, assembly GCA_003297045.1. Lineage (NCBI taxonomy): Eukaryota > Dinophyceae > Suessiales > Symbiodiniaceae > Cladocopium > Cladocopium sp. clade C. The sequence continues at coordinate 112,691 of BGPT01001106.1, forward strand.
CATCCCATTTGTTGGTTAACTGTTGCTTCTGTTGAAAGTGGTTCTTTGTTTCAACTTCAAACCATATATTGTCAAATCGTATGTATACATCATAATATTCTATAATCACATATATATATATATACACATGCCAACTATACCTATATATGTGATATATATATATATAATATGTGATTATATATATATATATTATATTTATACATCATCCTGTAAAATATCCCAATAGTCTCCCAGTTTGCAAAGTTTTGCCCTAAAAACGCCAGGTCGGAACGTCTCTCTGGCTCCGCCTGGGACTCCGTTTCTCGGCGACGAGGGCCTTTTGGTGGTCATTTGAACCAAGGAAAAGTGGTGAGTTAACCCGCAAAAATGGGTATTCCACAGGCAAAAATGCTGATTTAACTCTCCAAAAATGGCTGATTGAACTATCCCAAAATGATGAAATATGGTGATTTAAGTCAGCAAAATGCTGATTTCACCAACGAATGTTGATTTTACGCTCACATATGGTGATAGAACCCGCAAAAATGAAACATATTTGGAACATATTGATTAAACTGATAAGACAAAATGGTTGAATGGACATATTATGGCAAGTATATGGAACATACATGGAAAATAGGTGAACAAATGGAAACATCATCTGTGTACCCTCCCGTAAATTAGCAAAAGAGAAACATCTGGTTTCTCGTTTGGAAACGATCTACAAATGTCATCCATATTTCCATAGATAAATGAATGGCAATATTAGCTACTACCAACATTTTCCATATTCTAATTCCATCCAAGATCAACCACAAGAACGCATGGGGTTGTCTGAAAATAGGATATCTCATTCTATCAACTGACTGAACATCACTTTCCAATGATAAACAATGCAATTTTAAGGGAGGTATACGAGGTATACTTGTCCAGGTACCTGGACCTATAAGATGGTGCCACCCAGTTCTGTTTGTTGCTTCATAAACCTTCATAAACCCATCACGTTACTTCCATATACCAAAAATTCAACAGTTAGCTTGGTTCGTTCAACCGACTTAGAGAATGCATTGGGGCACCAAAGTGTTACATATTGTCGGGTGTATTCCCATGAACATTCCATTAATCCACGTGATCCAGATCCCCAGTGAAAAAAAACCATCTGGTGGACCATGTAAATCCAGTTAAATCGTCATATGGTGGTTTCCTAGAACGGGGGTCCCCCCAAATCATTTATTTTAATTTTAATAGGATTTTCCATCATAAACCATCTATTTGGGGGTACCCCTATTTATGAAACGCCCCATATTGTTGCTGATATCCCCACAAGCCACGATTTTTGCTGCTTCAAGCACCGTTTTTCTTGCTGATCTCGGTGAAATCCCGCATTTTCCCAGACGAAGAGCACCGATCTCGGTGACGTTGCACTGCCAGGGCCAGTGACGCCAACTCGGTGACCGAAGCGATTCGAGCCGCGCAAGTCGTGTTCGAGGAGGCGGCTGATCCGCTGGCTGAAAAATGCAAAAAAAGGATAAAAATTGGGGATTTTAACCAAAAAATATGCTGAGTTAACCAAGAAACACGGAACATGGTGATTTGAACAAACAAAAAATGGTGATTTTATCCATCAAACATGGTGATTTAAAATGATTCGAGCATGAAACATAGTTTAACCAACCAACATGCTGATTTAAGAGTTTTTCCTCTCGCTCGCATGCCTACAGCGGCGGTTTCACCAGCAAAGATGGTGATTCAAGCAGCAAAAATAGTGATTTAGCCGACAAAAATGGAAAATATCTGAACATATTGGAGAAACTGACAAGAAAAGGTGCTTGCTGAATGTTCACAATTTGAACGTATAGAAAACATTGGTTGTAAGCAGCGAAAAATGGTGAGGTAACAAGAAAAGATAAGGGTTAACCCAGGATTTAGTCAACAGAAAATGGGGAAGATGGGGACTCGACCATTTTTCGGGACTTGAACAAGAGAAACACCATATTTGAATGTACTGCAACTGCATGATTTAACCAGCAACAAATTGGTGATTTACCCTCCAAAAAACATACCAACAGGTATGGAAATCCATGGTTCCGTTGATGATCTGCAAACAGTGGATCATCCATATCTATGATCAACATAAGGAGAAAACACAGGGGGGATCCTGATGTTTGTCGATTTAACAATCATAAACAATGGGATGTTAGACATCAAACATGATTAAACATGATTTTAAATCTGTGGGATTCCACCAAAATATTGGGATTAAAACACGGTTTGATGGTTCAATGACTAGTAGTTTTTTATTCTGCAATGAGGATTGGGTCATCAGAAATGGGGACCACCATCCAAAATATATGAAATTCAAAAACGTTTGACCAGAAACAGCAAACCATGCGGGGTGAACCAGCGAAAATTGAGTTTTTTTCAGCATGGAACGTGAGGATTTGCCATTATCAAACGGGGGATACAGGCAATCCAAATATTTCGATATATTTCGTGGAGGTGATGAAAGCCAGGGTAGCCGTGAACGAAACATGTCGAATAGAGACCATACCTTGTTGCTCTTTTTTGGATCCTCATTTGGAATATGCTTAGGTTCCCATTTTTAGTAGATTCTATCCGCGTTTGTAACCATCAATGCACATCAAGTTGCTTATTACCCTCTGGTGATCACCATGGTTTGCTAAAGAATCCACCATTTAGTTTGATGATTTTCCCCAGCTTTTAAACCTCCATGTATATCCTATTTACAAAGGATTTTTCAGCCATGTTTGATGACACCGGAGGATCTAAATCAGTTATCAGCCATGATTGGCCATTGTTAACCACTATTCGCCACTATTAACTACCATTAAACCCATGATAAACTACTTACTGGTGCTAAACGTAGGGAATGGGGGTTGCTGGGATGATTAATGGTTATTATAGGTCAGCAACCCTCATTCCCTGCGTTCAGCACCAGTAAGACTATGATCAACCATCATCATCCCATTGATAAACTTGGCCCTTTCGGCCCGAAACATCCCTTCCACCAGGAGGCGCAGTCTCAGTCTGGAGGCCACGATCACGGGGGTTTCTTGGGGATATGGGATATATCCAGAGGCTGTTGAATTGGGGGGTAGCCTAATGTAAACTAACATAGCTATTGAAAATGGCCATTTTTAGTGGATTTTCCCATAAACAAATGGTGATTTTCTATAGCTATGTTAGTTTACCAGAGGGTACCCTAATCATTAGCTATGAAAAAGTGTTCGTCCAGCTCTACACCTCACTACCTTCATTCTTAATAGGGGTAGCACTACCACTACCTATTAGAAATACTACTACTCTTACTACTACATTAGTAATGTAAACTAACATAGCTATTGAACATGGCCCATTTCTAGTGGATTTACCTACTGAACATAGGGATTTTCAATAGCGATGTTAAATTACCTTAAATTACCAGAGGGTACCATTCAAGTATCAGATGACATCATGCAAAGAAAAATAAACCATGGTCCATTAGTCCAGGGTTTGCATTATACCCAACAAGATCTTGATGATTCAATGATGTTGGGTGATACAGATGATTAGTGGTTGGTGAATTTCATACAATTTCATGATGATGTGGGTTAGATTTGCCAATATCTGCCCCAGTTGATTTTCCCTGCTAGAAACTTCGGTTTTCTTCGGGGATGTTGCAGCCAGCCACGTTGGATTACATGTTACTCCGACAACAAACATCCTCCTTTGCTGAAGTTTGTATGGACGGTCCTTTCATCTTGTCTGTAAATGGTGGAAGTTCTCTCAGGAATGGGAAGAAACATGAAAAAACAAAAAAACACTACTTTTTCACAGACAAAACAAGCTGTACGGCAAAAACATGCGCAGAACACATCAATGGTGGTAACTTATCCCCAATATATCTCCACTAAATAACTCATCAACTATATCATCTTAACATATCTTAGCTGGTTAGTTATGGTGCGTAAGAAGTCCAATATGATTCACATGATCATGAAATTCAGCAACTACTACCCTCCCGTACTCAATCGTGGCAGTTGAAAATCCACCATTTCGTTCGATGATTTTCCCAGCTCGAAACCTCCAGATGTCCCATTGCCACGTGTACCAGAGGGTAACTCATCAACTACTCATCATCAAAAAATATCAAACAATTTTCATCTTAAGTTGGTGGTAGTGGATGACACCGGAAGGGATGAGTTTTATCCACGTACACGTGGAAATCACGAGCCAAACTTGATCCTAGTGTTTTGCCTACTGAAGTGAAATCAGCACCCCAAGATAGAGCGAGCTGAGTTGGACAAGCCCCGGTAGCTGGGTAGACATCATCTTGAAGGTCGGGAAATAGTTTATGATAGCTAAGTTGGTGCAAACAACTCCAATACCTATGGTTTGAACTATAAGGGTCTGTCTGAAAATGAGGTACACTTTGGCCATTTGATAGAGAAAATGATCATTCACCGATGGATTTAGACGTACCATATTTTCAGACAAACCCATAATTTACGGGGTTTATAAATCAACACAACAAACATATTTCTATCTAGTTTGGTATTGCTATAGCATAGCTGGTTCCAAACATGTTCCTGTTTGTCGTTCCAGCTTGGGGTGGTGATTGCAGCTTGGTTGTTACCTGAGGTTTTTCAAGGGGTGATTTAATCTTGAATCACCAATCTATTGACATGACATGTATATACAATGATATGGCAATGATTGAACAGCTATAATATCCGGTATTTGGGGGATGAACATCCGCAACAACTACCACCTATGTTGATTTTCACCAGGTACAGTTTTGGTTTTGATCCATACTTTGGATCCGGATTCAATAGCAAACCAAGGATCAAATCTTTACTTTCGATTCAGTTTCAGTATACCCGACAACATACGATTTTGCCAAACATCATCCAGATGATATCATATATACCATTATTAACACTTTTATACCCTCATGCTACCCCCATTCTATCCCATTCTGTACTTCCATTTCCATTGCACCCCCAATTCAGCGATTGGTGACTATATAAGACTATCCAGATAATACTTGGGGCTGCAGTTGGGGTTATAAGTTATAAGTGCATATATACAGTAACCATAGTTATAGATGTCATATCCAAACTTCGGGAGGTTCAAATTCCATGCTTCTCCGCAGTTATTCTTGTCCCAACGGGAGATGCTTCTCCTAAGATCCCATAACTGACTGCAGCCACTGCCATGATGCAACAGGTGCTGCTTCCTCTATTCCATCTGGCGGCGCTTCGTCCACGTCCATCTTGGTGGATGGCGCAGAGCTCTGCGGTGAAGTGAAAACCTTCAACCCCGGACAGGACAACAAGGCGACTGGGGGGACCGTGGAAGTCTTCCCGGATGATCGGGGGCAGATGAATAGATCCTTCTCCACGGCTTGAATAAGGGGGTTAAGGAAGATGGAGGATCATCCCAGGGATCATAGCTGGTTAACCATAAGCTACTGTACTTCACCCAGCAATACTGTAGTTGTGATCAGTCCACGAATCGGGGACTTACTACTAGGGTTATTCTTGACCAGTTACGATCCGTGGGATGCTCCTCCAAGTAGGCGGCAGGCACAAGGAAGCTGGTCAAATCCTTTTTGCAGCTATACGGTGGACAAACTCAGAGGAAGCCGAAGCCGGGATCATTTCCAAAAGCATCAAAAACCATATTTCTGAGGATCTAAGATATGAATCGTTTGCTGGTCCGAAGCCAATGTTTCGATCATCTTATCTGTTACACTTGAAAACCTTCAACAAAAAAAAAATTGTTCCTAGGTGTTAATATCCTTTCATAGTTATTCAAACTTAACTTATAATGATGAACAACAAATCAGAGCTGGGATCTACTCTAAATCCACTGATCTTTTCCCTTCAAAGCCCCTGAAAAAACCGGTGATTTTCATGGCAGCCAGGGTTTCGGCTTCCTGACGGCGGAGGGAGACGCTACGGTACGCGGGGGGCGGACGATCTTGGTGGGTTTGGAGTTGAGGTGGGAAGATCCCAGCAAAAACATGGCCATTTAGGTCGTGGATTTTCCCATTAAAAATAGTGATTTCCCATAGTTATGTTAGGAAATACCAGAGGGTATAAGTTGGTTTAGATTCACCCCATGAACTAGTTTGATATATCATGATATATCTACCATAAACCATAGAATTCACCTGGTTGGTTCAAGAAACTTAGCTATCGTTTGGGGGCCCCACATTGAGCAGATCATGGCTTAAGAAACCATTTTGGTACTTTGACCGACCAAACTAGCCAACCATATGGGGATACAATTGGATAATTATGCAACTACCAACTGCAATGGATGTGGGTTTGTCTCAAAATTGAGGAGACCCCAGAATTGAATTTTGATACAGAACAATGATGATGAACCGTCAAATTTGGAGGTGGCCTATTTTCAGACAGATTCATACTTTCCATGGTTTCATGGCAATGTTTAAGGATGCTTTTTGGTAGTATTATCTACTTGCAGACCCAAATGGAGGTTTTTAGCACCATTTGCAATGAGATTAATCAAACAAACATGAGGTAGAATGAGAAAAACTATCAATAAGAATCAATAAGACTGGGTGGTGGTTCTTGTTGAACCAGCTTTAGTGTTCACTTGTTTTTGTATGGATTGAAATCACCGACAAGGTCTGATTTTATGTGGGAAATGAGTGAAAACCTATGATCCTATCAGAATAGAGGGGAAGGGCCTCCACGAACAACAGCTGATATGAACTACAATTCTGACACCTATTTACCTTGAAACCACCCGGTTCGCTTGATCTCAAACAAGGGGATTTTTATGGTCCCTACAGGCACAAATGGTCCAAACTTGGGTTCCGTGATGGTCGTCAGTAGGGATTTAGATGCCCATTCTCTTCGGATTCATAGGATGACCATACCCCATTCATCCCATGTTTTGACCATTGCGTGCAGTACATGTTGATCCAAAAAGATATAAATATTCAATGTCTTGGAATTGGATGAAGAGTGGAAAATTCCAGTAAATCATAGTACTCGTAAATCCCAATATTTGATGGGAAGAAATGTGGATTGCTAGAAGATTTCTCCTTTGCCCATCCAATGGCAGTCTTCTAAGGACTCATATGTCTCTCTACTAGAAAGGCAATAATTTCTCATTTGGATGATGTGTCTTTCGTTTTCGATTCATGTCCCCAGTTCAATGCAAAAAAACTCCAGCTGTGACTTCTAATTCACCACATGTACACAGTTTCCTTCACAGTTTTTGTTGGGCCGTTCTCAGCCATTGGAAGCTGCAGCAACATGCCAAAATACCGGATTTTATCGTCGCTTGGGCATCCAGGATGTCTACTTCCAGACAAAGGATATGAGACCCGAAGATCAGCAACAGCTGTTGCAGCCAGTCCGGGCACCCTGAGGACCCTGGGGACCCCTGAAAAACCCTGGAAGAAGCCCAGTGGCAGCGGGGAAATCATACTTGAGATCTGTGGGATCCCGGTTGGATGTGGCTAATACGAACGATTGTATGTATGTACATGTATGTATAGAATTGACATATATATATATACGTATATATATATATACGCATATATATATATATATACAGATAGATAGATAAGATAGATAGATAGATAGATAGATAGATAGATAGATAGATAGATAGATAGATAGATAGATAGATAGATAGATAGATAGATAGATAG
>BGPT01001106.1:123527-137647 GCA_003297045.1 Symbiodinium sp. clade C Y103
TAGATAGATTAGATAGATTAGATAGATTAGATAGATTAGATAGATTAGATAGATTAGACAGATTAGACAGATTAGATAGATTAGATAGATTAGATAGATAGATAGATAGATAGATAGCTAGATAGCTAGATAGATAGATAGATAGATAGGTAGATAGATAGATTAGATAGATAGATAGATTAGATAGATAGATAAATAGATAGATTAGATAGATAGATTAGATAGATAGATTAGATAGATAGATTAGATAGATAGATTAGATATATAGATAGATAGATAGGTAGATAGATAGATAGATAGGTAGGTAGGTAGATAGATAGATAGATTGTATGTATGTATGTATGTATGTATGTATGTATGTATGTCTGTCTGTATGTATGTATGTATGTAATGTAATGTAATGAAACGTAATGTAATGTAATGTCATGTAAGGTAATGTAAGGTAATGTAAGGTAATGTAAGGTCATGTAAGCATGTATGTATGTATGTATGTATGTATGTATGTATGTATGTATGTATGTATGTATGTATGTATGTATGTATGTATGTATGTATGTGTGTGTATGTATGTATGTAATGTAATGTAAGTATGTAATGTAATGTAATGTAATGTAATGTAATGTAATGTAGTGTAGTGTAGTGTAGTGTAGTGTAGTGTAATGTAATGTAATGTAATGTAATGTAATGTAAGTATGTATGTAATGTTATGTAATGTAATGTAATGTAATGTAATGTCATGTAATGTAATGTAATGTAATGTTATGTTATGTATGTATGTATATGTATGTATATGTATGTATATGTATGTATGTATGTAGGTAGGTATGTATGGATGTATTCATGTATGTATATACACATATGTATATGTGCACTGGCCATAATAACAGCCGAAAATATGGATGTTGAACAAAAAAACATCCCCAGAAAATTACGGGTGGATCTCCTCTGGCCATGAATTTTGGGCCATGGCTGGAGTGGATTACTTGATCTTGAAGTCACTTGAAGTCTTGATTTGGGCTGTGAATAACATTGAATAACAATTCATGAAAATCCTTAAAATGCTGAAAATGCGATCAGAGGGGGTCTGAATTTCAGAAGGAAAACCAACGGCTTCATGCTCGTCCCTTCCTGGTTAAACAATGTCAAACATGTGAAAACGCTATATGCCATGGCCATTTCAAGTCATCTGATAGATAAGCCGTGTTCAAAACCCAACACGTCCATTCAAAAACTGCTTGGTGTTGTTTGGATTGGGATATTCCATGATGTTCCCCTATAATTATATTGGATGGGATAACTCCACATTACATCATCAACAGGAGTTGAACCCAGCCACTGCCAGCCCCTGCCTGCTCTTGTGGCGCGGTTTCCGAGGCAGTGGTGCTCCATGACCTGGTGGTGTTTACCTTTGAAAAATGGAGCTTTTACCAGCCAAAAATGGGGATTGGGCATTGTGTAACCATGAAAAATGGGGATTCAAGCGAATCCCAATGGATCTTGGCGTGTCCGAAAGTGCGGTCTGCAGCCATTGTCATAGGGCATTTGATATCATTTGATCATCCAACCAAATAAAGGGTGTAGTACAGTAGTTGATCACCCCAAAAAAAAAGATCAACACCACACCTGGAAATGTGAAGTCGGACCCATCCCCAGTGGAGCCATCCGAGTCATCCACTTCCGCGCCCCAACTTTGGGCGATACTCCCTTCGGAATTTGGGGAACCCCAGAAATGCGAATGAAAACTGACCCGAATGAATCCAAATGAAACAAAGCCACAAGGCTCAGATTCCTGAGCTTACCATGTGATTTTCAGAGTTCCAGCTTGGCCTTTGACATTTTCACTGGGCAAAGAATCATGATAGCCAAACCGGAAAGGTTCGTGGTGTTTGGGATGTTTTCCCAACATACCAACATATCCCAACCATCATTTGCAGGGCAACGGGTCGTCCAGGGTGAAGTTTCTCAAATTTACCCAGAATGATGGAAGAAGTTTCAGTCCCAGCTGGCTGTTTGGAAGTGCGGGACCCAGTTCTTGTGCGTTTAAAGAGCCTGTTACAACCCACACAGGCAATGCACCTCAGTTCATATCGCACCAATATCAAATAGCCGAGAAGGGATCCAAAATGAGATCCGCAGATTTCCCCTGGGAAGCCCCGCCACTTGTCAAAGATGGTCCCTTGCTGCACGCCGGCGCCCGCATCCAGTTTCGTCTTGTTCCATAGGAGCTCCGTGACGCTCGACCTAACATCAGAACAGCTTGCTGTGGAGGGATTATCATCTCATGTTCATGAGGCCCTTTGAAGGGAATTTTTACACCCTATGATATGAAAATCATGGGGAAAGAAGAAACACTCTGTCCGACTTTTTCACTTGAATAATCCCGCCTGAAGTGAGAAAATGGGTAGCTCAACATGATATCATCCTCAAAAAGGAAGATGTCACAGCCCCTGATCAACTCCTGTTTCTTTGGGTGCCACTTGTACTGAGTCTATCAGTGGCTTTCTCTGGTAATCAAACAAGGCAGGCTGGGCTGGGTAATCTCTACTAAATAGAGGTTTTATAGTGGTAATTTATTTATAAATGTGGAATTTTCCATTTGACGTGATGTACGAAAAAGAAGAAACAAATAATCAAAACATGATCATCTCATGTTTTCATATATTATAACATTGTCATTGATCGTCTTCAAGAAATGCAAAGGAATCATCTCGAATTGGGTTGGCATCGAACCTCTGGTCATGTCCCAGGTCTGTTCAGCAATGACTGGGGAGATTGGTTGCCAGGCTAAAATGGCAATCTAATAATGAATGAAGAAATTGGGCATGGTTTTTGATATGTCTCTAATGATAATTTGGGAACGTATCACCATCATTCTTATTTATCATTGGGCTCATGAGGTTCACCAAATCAAAAATACCGGGTGATCCAAACACATGCTGTTTCTTATCTCTGAATGCAAGTGCAGAAATCAAAATGAACAACCGCATTGTTAAGACCCTGGTACTCTGGTTCTCACGTGAAAACAGGTGTTGCTCATGAATTTTCAGCCCTATTATCACAGGACAAATCAAAAGTTTGGCACATCCCGATATCTACATCCATGCAATCTCTTCGTTCTGTTCTTTTTTGGTATCTCAGTATTTCCGCAAGGTGTCTATAGATTTGCCACTGATCCACACGATCCATTCGCTCATCGAATACATACTAGAATGTCTAAAAAAAACAAATTCAAATAACGAGTTAATCCTTTCTTTACTTCTTAATGAGAATCCCATGGTTCAAAATCATGGCGGTTCAGTTGTAAACGAGTAGGTTTTTTCTTCCAACGCATTCCCTGCTTCTTGTAAAATTTCATGGTTCTAAACCTAATAAAAATCCCATTCACTTCAACGATTTTCCCAGCTATAAACCTCCATTCGTTTCAAGATGTTCCAATAATCAACCCTACTTTACTCGAAAAACAACCAAACCTCTATTGCGTTCAGCCATAAACCTGGAGGTTCATATCCCACCATACATTCTAGACGTATATAAGTATCACTATTTGGCATCACTATAATATGTTATAATAAGCTGGGAAATTCCACAGCAATTGGGGGATCTAAAACATGAAATCTGCCGCCCTGCCACGCGGTGGATCCGAGGCCTATGGGATCCCAGCCCAAGCCTGGCGTCCCGGAGGGTGAGATATACCAACTAACTAAGGTTCTCCTGTGGCGTATGTTACTTGTGTTAAAAATATTGAATTTCCATAGCAAACTTCGAGGTATTTTATGTACCCAATACTACCCAATAGTAAACGTACCCAATACTACCCAATAGTAAACCCTGAGCAGGTTTAGTAGCCCCAAAATAAATACAAAAACGTTTCCAGGATGGTATTAATATGACGATTTTGTTTTCCCCACGATTTCAAGGTTTCCCAACTGTTCTATCTCTTTGGGGGTTGATCCAACCCAATCCAGCCCAACGCAATCCAATCGAATCTGTTGAAATCCCATCTAATCCAATTAAATCCCATCCAATGTACTGCAATTCCAAACGAAGCTTTTTAACCCACACCAATCTAATCAATGCAATCCAATCCAATCCGGTCCAATCAATCCAATCGCACCCAATCCAATCTAGAACAGTTTAATCCAATCCAACCCATTCCATTCAGATTTAAATGAATTCAATCCAATCTCCGGTGCTCTAATCTAAATCTATCTAATCAGAATTCATCTAGTCTAATCGAATCTACTTAAAAGTAGTCCAAGCAAAGTAATTCCAATCCAATCCAAACTAATGTAATCCAATCTCATTTAATTCAATCTAATCTAATCCAATCTAATCAGATCCAATCTCGAGCTATCCAATCCATTCCAATCTATCTGAAATATCTCTCTATCAAACTTACTGTTTAAACTATTGTTTATCAAAAATATCGCCATCAAATCTACCGCTATCAATCCTGTCTCTCAGGTTCTTTCTCCATCGAAAATGTTAAATTTATCTGTGTTCTCTGGTTTTTCTCTGAGTTTTTCTATCTATCTCGTCAGATGTATCGCCAGCTGGACAATCAAACCCTTCTCCGTCAGACCCATCCATATCAAACCGACTTCTCCGCATCCACCTTTTGTCCATGAAATTCATGTCCGCCAAAATTATCTATCCAACTTGTCTTTTTGATACTTATCACTACTAATTATTCGCTTTCATTTTTTTGCCACAAAATTGTTTTTCATTGGGGTATGGCTGAAAAATGAGACATCAATGGGTCCACAAGTTTTGTAATTACGAAACCATCCCAACTAGGGGTTGACAGGTGTAATTACTTTGTTCAGTTGGGATGATGCGTCTATAATCACTGTGTATCAATACAACAGATCAAAAACATTTTCTGATTGAGAGTGTAAAATTATAGTAATATAAGTATGATACTACTGGAATCTACTGGATCATAATCACTTATTTACGAACATTGTATTTCAACATTACATCAGTGGAGATGTTTTATGTAAGTACAATACATCATAATTTCATATAAATTCCATAGAACTAATGATTTATAATACATTCACAAAAATATATCATATTTGTTTGATTTCAACATATTGTGTATGTATATACATCTTATCAAAGTTCAATGTTACATATCCTCCAGTAATTGAAAATTGCAATTGAACACCCTCTTTAAATGGAGCTGTTTAGCTTGGAAAATCAACTATATATGGGAGGATTTTCGGGCAAGCCATGATACCAAAGGGGGCCTCTAACATACATAGTTCTATTATTGTAGAATTGAATAATTCTATGATTGTGTCACTTAAAATAAACCTATATATTGCATCTCTAAAATGTAAATAATCTGTAGGCTCCATATACATGTATTACTGTTGGTTGATGGATATTTCCCCATTTGAAACCATTTGATCTTATATCTGGGTCTTAAAATAGTAGACCCCCAGATTTCATAATTTACAACCATTTTCGTAAAATAGCTAATTTCATCGTATACCCATTTTCAGACAGACCCATATATATGTATATGTATGTATTACTATTGATGGTTATTTCCCCATTTGATGGTTACATATGTTATATAGGTTTGTCTGAAAAATTAGGGTACCTCCAAATCCATTGGTTAATGATCATTCTCCCTATTAAATGGCTATAATTGGGGATATACCCTCTGGTAAACTAACATAACTATGGGAAATCACCATTTTAAAATGGGAAAATCCACTATAAACGGCAATTTTCAATAGCTACGTTTCAGCCAGCCACCCTGGGTTCCGATTCGTGCCTTCGCCGTCCGAACCCGAGCCGCCGGAGCCCTCCTCCGTGGCCGGGAGCGGCGGCGGCGCCACGGCGCGCGCCTCGCGTAAGGTGCTTCGGAGGCGTTCATGGGGGGAGTTGTGTAGTTCTAATATATAACATCTTATTTGAAGTATGTGATATATATATATATATACATAATTGTATATGATATATATATATATATATATGTCATTGTACAATATATATATATACATATACATGACTAGTATGTGAAACTGATTGGCTTGACATGTTATAACATATTACAGCACTATGAGAACTTGCTGGAAAATGCGGCTACACCATTTTGATTTACACCATATGATCAGTAATTAAGCATATATATATATATTACATAATCATATATCATAGCTAGAATATGGTACAATTGGCAAATATAATGACATTCCTTTCCGGTTGGTTGATTAACAGAGGGGCCACCCTCACTGAATGACCAAGTAAATCATGGTAAATCATAAAATACATGCTGCACAAACCGGTCCGCAACATTTTTCCCAGGGTCGTATCTCTAGTTGGTGTGGCACCCAAGACCCAAGTTGAAGTTATTCTCAAGCCAATGAATAAGATTCATCCACTCCCAGATATTTTTTCAAATACCCTCTGGTAAACTAACATAACTATGGAAAATCACCATTTTTAATGGGAAAATCAACTATAAATAGCCATTTTCAATAGCTATGTTAGTTTACCAGAGGGTAGACGTGGTTCGAAGCTACTCCATAACCTTGAAGGGGTTTTCACTTGCGACCCAGAAAGGTGGTCACTTGCACATTCGCGCAGGCAAATATCATCTTGGCCACCCCCCTTCTACAAGTGATTCTCAATGACCCTTCACCTGTCAGTGGAATTGACATATCGTATCAGCCCCACGCTGCATTTCAATGGCAATGACATTGTCAGGTAGCTATGATCTCACTTGCCAACGTTGGCAATAAATAGAAAACATCTACAGTGAATCTTCCGGATAATGATAAAGGATGTATGACGGAGGTCATAAATTCAGAAATATCCATGTCCCCATGTCGAATTTCAAGCGACCACAATTTGGAGTTGCTAGCGGCCACTTTTTGGAGCTACAGCAATTGATTCACTGATCCCCCCTTCGGCCCTTCAGGAAGAACCAGGCAACCGGCGAGCTCAACTTGGACTGTGACCACAATGATGATCAAACGCTGGATGATTCCCCGACTCCCACCATTCCAGTGATATCGCAGAGTTAGGTTGTTTTACCCAGATCATTCCAGCGTTTCATCCCCGTTGGACCACTTTTGTTGGTGAAATCACCATTTGTAGTGTACCAGCCAAATATGCCTGGTACTATTCAATATCAAAAAAAAGACATCGCTGATCTAAGAAAAGCCGTTCATTCTGTCTGTTGAGAGCTGCGATTTTCTCAAATTTGGAGATACTATAGGTGTACCCAAGGAAAAAAAACAGGGATTTCACCATCACAAGTGTGATTGAGCCACCTTAAAATGCGCAAAAGAGAAACTCTCCAAGACTTGTGTTTTACCTTCCCCCTCTTTCCAGTCTCCTGCCTGAGGTGCCCATCTGGGAAAGGTGTCCTGGCACCAGCTTTCACTTCAAATATCTATATACATATGACGTCCAATACCAGGTTTTAACATCATATATACATATGCAAATGCAACTTTGAAGTATGTATGCATGCATGCACGTATGCGAGGATGCATGCATGCGTGTATCTATGCATCTATGCATCTATGCATCTCTGGATCTATGCATCTATGCATCTATGCATCTATGTACCTACGTATGTTGCATCTAAACATATATATATATACATATGCGTATACACGCACAACATAGCATAACATTACATCTCATTACATCACATTTCATTACATACATTGAATGCATTACATACATTACACACACTACATATATTACATAAATTACATACATTACTTTCATTAAATACATTGCATACATTACAGTTACAGATGTATTCACACACCAGGCACTGCCACACACACACACACCCCTCCCCCCCATAGGTTCCCCCATCCCCCCCCTGTGGTAGTGGCTGTGGTGGTGGGGGGTGGTACTTGTGTAAGTTGGTAGTCAACAGATATCAGCTATACAGTATTAAATATTAAGTATTAGGAGTTACATACAGGTTGTACCTAGGTATCTAGGCATGCAATGGGCAATACATTAGGTGTGTATTATGTTCTATAGCGTATATATTAGGTATGTAGTGCTCGGTATGTAGTCTTAGTTATATTGTATATAGAATATAGTAGTGTTAGGTATGTAGCGTTAGGTATGCAGGTATGTATGGTATATATGGTGTATATGTATATATAAATGGTATATATAGTCTATGTATGGTATATGTGGTATATATGTAGTGTGGGCTTTGTGTATATGTGCTGTATATGTTAGGTGTATATACATATATACATACATGCATATGTTATATATGTGTGATATGTGTTAGGTGTGATATGGATTAGATTGGTACCGAGCATGATTTGGGATGGGCTGGCAGGAAGGGCCAGGAAGGGCAGGGTAGGGGGAGGGAGGGGCAGGGAGGGGGAGGGCAGGGGGAGGGCAGGGGTAGAGGGGAGGGGTAGAGGGGCAAGCGGGGATGGGGCGGTACCCAACCCATTGGGGGGGGGGGGGTATGACGGACGCCGGGACCATATATACATACATGGAGACATGTGTACATACATATATATATATATATACATATGTGTATGTATACATTAGTATGTGTATATATATATATATACATATATATATATATATATTTTATCTGTGTGTGTGCACATCTACCTGTACATTTGTGTGTATAAACACATATGTAGATACATGTACGTGTATATATATATATATGTGTGTACGTATATGTATGTATATATATATATATGTGTGTATACTGTATACATTAATATATGTATATATACATACACTGTTCATGTGTGCATATATATATATATATACATACAACATGCACTGTAGGAACAACAACAACAACAACAACAACAACAACAACAACAACAAGATCATCCGTTGAGGGGTATACCACATATTTGTTCATTCAACAACTGTATATATATATATAATATGTATAATAAAAAAAAAGTAGTTGGAAATGATCAACGGCTGTGGTTCCACGGAGTCCTCATCATCTGTGGTGATGTCTTCCCACATCTTGCGATCATTCTGAGTCCTGGAGCGCGAACTGACATGGCTCCAGCATCACATCCAAGGCGGCTTGGCCAAAAAATCGTGTACTGCAACATCCAAGGATTGGCTTACTACAATTCTCCCCATGGAAATCGCCCCAAATGCAAGGTATACAGCATTTGCAGACACACCCAAACGAACTTCAAAGACTACCTTTTTTCGTTGGACACAGTCTCCTGTGCTGCAGGAGTATTTCACTATCAAAAAAAGTGTGCTACCAACTACTTCTCCAAGTGCCCGAGAAAATTCCAAACCCTTGGACTTCCCAAAGGGGACCCATGAAACAAAAGTCCTATAGATCTCCAGTCATGGATGAACCAATCGGAAAACAAAACCCATCATCTTGAGCAAATCCAGGTGTGGAGAAGTGTATAGTCACACGCATTCTTCAAAATCAATGCTAGACACAACAAATAAATGTCACACCAGGGGAAGCATCGAATTTTCGGATGGGAAACCTTTTCAGTTTGTCCGAAAATCTGATGAAATCCCACGACCTATCACCATATTCCCCCATGATTCGATGGCATTCATTGGGGATTCATCCCCTAATGTTGGACAAACCTATATCATCTTGCTGGTAAGAACAATGGAGAGTTAATCTGATCTGTCAAGAAAATGGTTGGTATCATATACCCCCCATCTTTGTTGCTGAAATCACGCATGTATTGAAATTAGTATGCATGTGTACTGCCATTAGTATGCGTATGTATATATATATACTCTTTCTGTGTACATGTGTGTTCCACTAAAAATGAACATATATGTCGGGGAAAATATGATAACATCATCGTGTTTGTTGCTTAAATGTGATTAGATGTTGAAGTCCCCTGAATTTCTGTTGGTTTCCAGCTCAGCCCACGTCCACTGCCTCATCTTGAGCTCCTCGAAGCGTTTTTGGTTTGTTCGGACAATAACATGTGTGGCATATATATAGATATATGATACCCTCCGGCAATCAAACATGGCAACGGGAAATCCCTTATAAATGGAGGTTTCAATGGGAATATCATCTATAAAGGGTGGATCCTCCATTGCCATGTTTGATTTCCAGAGGGTGCTTGTGTAGTTTCATGATTGTAGAATTGTACGTTTATATATAATATAATATAATTATAGTACAATTCTATAATTGTATCATTTAGAATGGAATATATAATGCAAAAAAATTGAAAATGATATACTCTAAAATCTATACATATGGACATCAGTCCAATTCTATGGGCTGCATGATGTTTGGCAACTTCAGGACGTGCAACGCCACCAGTAGATGTGCCTTCCAAATTGATTGAACCTGCGCTCCAAAATCAATGCTTCAGTTTGAGGGACTATCCACACAAAACCAGGGCTTTTGCCGCCCATCTAAATTGGTTGGCAGATGTTCCATGAGTTTCCTATCAAGAAATACCCCGACATCATGATTCAGTTCAGCTCCAAATCAGGATGGCATGAACATCACTAGTGATATCCCGCAATAGTCCGGATAACACTAGGTGCTCCGAACATCCCCTATCTCTGTTTCCACTGAAAACACCGTATAGTCCATTTTCTCACATGAAACGCTGGAAACCACATGTATCAAACATATCATCAATTATCAATCTCACATTTCCAAACCATGTTTTTTATACTTATAAATATAAATTACACATCATATATCTGGGAACATCACAATGTTTTACTAACCTGAAATGATCGGCCACCAATCTTCCAATGGCCATTTGGGGACGATTCCCCCGTAGTTTTTCACCATGATTCCAGGACGAGGTTGCAATGAGGTCACTATCATTCAACCAGAGATTTCTTCATATCCCATGATATCCCCATTTTACCACCATTTTTCTTGGTTAACTATGGTTACCCTCTGGTAAACTCACATAACTGTAAAAAAAACAGAAATCACCATGTTTTCATGGGCAAATGAACCATCAATCGCCATGTTCAATAGAGCTATGTTATGCTATGTTTATCAGAGGCGAACTCCCATTTTCTTCAGCCAGGGCCATCTCCTTGGTGGCACCCTTGCCTTGCCGCCTCTTGGCCAGCAAGGCCAGGGACCGTTTCACGTGCGGCGGATCTGCGAAGACCTGCGGCCATCGTCATGCCATCCTGGAAAGATGTGTGTCACCTTTTTGGAGGAGCCTTGTGAGAAAAATATCGCAACATCTGATTGAAAATGGGGAAATCAAGAAACCACTGGAATTGGGGGAGTGAATCTGGCTTTTTGCCAGACTTACGGAGGTACTAGATTTTGAGACAACCCCATATAGATTACTTTTCTGTTAATACCTCCCTTCTTGAGAACTAGATGAGAGGCTGGCAATCTTGTTAGGGATCGACTTACATGTTTTAACAACCGGGATACTGGCATGCAGGATAGGACCACTAGCAATTATTTTCAAACCATTCGTAAGAATGTGGTTGAGTTTTAGAACCGCACGTGGTATCTAAAAGCTTCACCAGCCTGATATGACTTTTGAAATGGGATAATATTCTCCCAATTCACCGCCGCATAGAAAAATCGTGGGAAATTTTGTTTTTGACACACAGGCTTTTGGGGATATCAAGCTTTGAGACAATGTGTACTGTTATTCCATCAGAAGCCCCCCGTGCACTTCGCGAATTTCCCAATCACCGTAGATGGCTCGAATTGGGATAGTTATGGGCACCGAATTTCATGGTCATGGTCATCCAGAAAATTCGAAATGATCTGGAATCAACTATTTTCACGTGTTTAAACCACCAGAATTTGGCCTGTCGTGGGGCCCCCCGACCTCGTGATCGCTGTCGCTCATGGTCGGCATGGTATCCCAGTCATCCGATGGCCTTTGGAGCCATTGGGGGAAAAAGCGACTTGGGGCCTCTGGAGGAATCTCATCTGATCTCCAATGACATCAAATTTTATTGAATCATCATTTAAAAAACACAGAGACACAGAGATGGAACATATTGATGCATATATATATACCATGAAATGGAGCTACACTTTGAAAGTGGAAGGCCCAAAGCATGTGTGATAAGAATGAGACGATAATCAACCCTTCTGAATAAGGAAACACATGTTTGCTGCTTTCGCTGCACATGTTTCCTTGGCAAACATCCTTCAACCTGCTGACGGGCCCACCTTGTAGAATCCAATCGGCTGAACTAGAATTAGAAATGGTTAATTAGACACATAGGATATGGATAGGATATAGATAGGATATAGATGGCCACAAATAGAGATACGTCCACATGAAGATCCCCACGTCCTCCTTAGAATCTTTTCTGGATGATCGGATTGGTCCCAAACTGGGGACAGCGAGGGGGGGTTGTGAGTTGTGGGGTACCCAATTTTGACACACACCCAAATGGATCAAACCTGAGAAAACCCCAGCAATTTTGGACTTGTGGATCTTAAGTGGAACAAGCTAATCTCAGAACCAAGCGTTCTAGAAGAGGAGCAAAACATGGGATTGTCTAGACATTTAGGGGAAACCATGGCAAATAAGCCCCTAAGTCCTTTGGGTGATTAGTCACCATGCTCCCCGTTGAAATAACCATTTAGAGGGGTATAGAATGGGCACATCCCAATTTTAGACGCACCCGCATCGACCATTCGCAAGAGGCCTCACGAATGCATTACGCTCCATCCCGCAATGGGCCTGGAGAAAATTACTGAGTCCCAAGAAAATCCAAACCTTCACTGAGCGGTTTGTCCAAAATGGAGGAGCTTGGGCCACTGCAGAATTGTCCAAAATTGCAATTTAGTGGCGAAATCAACCAACAGCCCAACAGCACTTAGGGGTTCAAACCACAACAGTGGAAATAATAAGGGTGTGTCCAAAGAATGGATGTGATGCGACCGTTTTCAATCCCAAGAAACTAGCAGGATATTTGGCCTCTTGGGTTTTATGGATAATTGGTACCCGGCTGTAATCAAACATGGCAATGGAAAATCACCTATTTATAATCATATTATAATATTATAGATGATTTTAACACTATCATATTATAGATGGTTTTACCATTGTCCGCCGACCATCTGGGGGAGCGCGTCAGAGGAAAAGTGGCACGATTCAGACAGCCACGTTATCTGCAAGCAGCTGCTTCCTTTTCAATGGCTCGATAGCTGTTGTCCTCTACGATTCAGAAGGCTATGGGAGAGATCCAGCTCTGTGGCTGTCAGTGCTGGCTGAAACCTTCACCTAGGTGCTGTCTGCGTGGCTTGACAGCTACTTTTTAGAGGCTTCAGAACGGCGTTAGACCGGCAAGGGTGCTGCTTGCCGGACTCCGGACCTGCGTAAAGCCTAGGGGTCGGTCGGCGGCAGGGGGCGGTAGCCCCTAGATAAAAACATCCATTGAGTTCCAGGATTTCCCTGTGGCCCGCCACGTTTGATGACACCGACAGGTCTCTAGTGGAGTACCCAATGAGATTGCTGGATGATGTCGCCCCAAGAAACCTGTCACCTGGGCAAATCGACATCCCAATCTGGGGATGGGATACCTAAACAAATGACAAAAGAAACCACAAACCAGCTAAGTTCGCTCTGCAGCTCCTTTCTACTTCTACGGTCCTTGAGTATCTCTTGAAAGCAGAAACCAAAAGCTGCCAAGATGATCCTGATGAAAATGTCATGGAAGCTTCGTTGTTGAACTTTACGTTCCCAAAAAATTGGGCAAGTGAATTGAAACAATGAGTATACATCAATGTGCATGTGTATGTATGTTGTATATATATGTAATGTATATATAATATATTATATTATATTATATTATATCATATTATATTATATTATATCATATTATATTGTATTATTATATATTAGTATATATCATATTAGTATATATTATATTATATTGTATTATATTGTATTATATCATATCATATCATATTATATCATATCATATCATATCATATTATATTATATCATATTATATATATATTATATTATATTATATATATATTATATCATATATATTATTATATACAGTACATATGTACTGTATGTATGTATGTATGTATGTATGTATGTATGTATGTATGTATGTATGTATGTATGTATGTATGTATGTATGTATGTATGTATGTATGTATG
>BGPT01001106.1:137652-164051 GCA_003297045.1 Symbiodinium sp. clade C Y103
ATGTATGTATGTATGTATGTATGTATGTATGTATGTATGTATGTATGTATGTATGTATGTATGTATGTATGTATGTATGTATGTATGTATGTATATGATCATATATCTACCTATGTGATTCTTTCTCCCACCCTGAAGCGGACTGCCCCATGATCCTGAGACACTTCGCCCTTCGCCCAGCTGGACGGCCCCTGCCTTTTTACTGACCGCAGATATCGTGCAGATCGCACCGGAGGTTTTCGTTTAGAAGCCAAACAGCTGCATCAATGACTGTAGCTGGGAGAGTTGACTGGCAAAGAATGTGTTCTTTGAATCCAACGAAACAGTTGGGGACTTCGACAAAAACCATGAAATCTGACCAACCAAAAATGGTCAGAGTTTTTACCCATACAAGCTATGAGACACATCATTTCATCCCTCCATGGAGGGGAAAACGATCACATGAACGAAGCACTGGCGGAGAAACTGACACTGGCGATTTGAATTCATACAAAACACAAAGCATGGCTCCTCTGCAACTTCTGCGGAACAAATCCTGAAGATTGCTCGTTCACAACTCAACTCGTCAACATTGACTTTGGAAGGAACGACCGTGTGATTCCCACAAAGTAGGCCCCAGGAAACACGCACCTGTTCATGCCGTCCTTTTGTGACCTTGCAACAAAAAGATCCACTCACAGTTCCTGCTGGTCACCACGAAAAGTATCTTTTCTCCATAGATTTACCAGGATGTACTAGCTGCTACTCGCTTTCTTTGGAAAATGCTTGGCGTTTTGTTTGCCTCCCTAAACATTCCCAGCCACAATCTGAGGTTCTGATCACTAGGCGCAACCTTCAACCAGTTGGCTATAGAACCCCGCCTGTTTGTTTTTGATGATTTTCCCATTGAACATCCATGAAACATCCATTTTGTTCGAAAATTTCCACAATGTGGTACACCCAACAATAAACCCACCATTGGATTGGGGGATGTTTGATACCGCCCACTTGTGTATTGGGGATGGCTGACAATTGGGTTTCCGACATTAGTTTGTTTCAGGCTATGCAGGTTGCACAAAAAACGCATTCATCAGTTTGAAATCGAAGAGTGCCGCTTGTCTTGAGGCCATGGCCAGGTAATGTGGGGACTCATACAGAAGGAGCCTTAGGCAGGGGCGGTGTGAAGAGGTTTGGGGAGAAGTACCCAAAGAGTCCCTGGAAATGAAAGGCTGCCATGTTTTGACATTATTTCAGGATCTCAATTGCTGATCGCATTTGTTGTACAGGAAATAGAAATGTCGCACATGTGAGTTGAGAACAACAATTTGGGTTGTTGACTTGTTGAACCATTCCAGAAACGGCTGTTCTTGAATACTGCGCCAGAAAGACAACGACTTGTTTGTTCTAGTGTGTTCCAGGTATTCCATTCCTCGACTTGCGGCAAACAACTCAAGTGCATTGTCAGTTGTACCTATATAATTCCTGGATTTATGGGCCTACATTGATGATTTTCGATGTTCACGTGATCATGTAGAAATTTGGTCATTGTTTCCGTGCCGACCTATAACCCAATGAACACGCAGACCCCTGACTGTGCTCCCCTGCACAGCGAAGGGGAAGATCAGCAGGGCGGGACCTTGCAGGCCGTGCGCGCATGGATTCTGAAATCCCTCTGTGAAAACACCTAGAAATATCCTCTGGTTCATCAACTTAGACATGGAAATCCATGAGTTTCAACAGGAAAATGATCTACAGATAGTATAAAATAGTGGGATTATGTGGGATTTTCATATCTATGTTTTACTGAAGGGTGGCTGGTAGCTGCGGATGTTCATCCCCACAGACGAGAAAAGTATATAGAGAAGTCATGGGCTTTGAATTTGGTGCCCAGAGTCGGTCAGGTTTCCAGCAGGGCCACCATGCTGGGTTCAGTAGTCGCACGGGCAAGTCGAATGATCATCCAAGCAATCTTAGAAGCTGCAGGCCCTAGGTGGGGGTACTTGGATGCAGGATGGAATTTGTTGCAAGAACATCAAGCAAGCTACTGTAAACATCTGAAACCAAGAAACATCATGTGACCACCTCCTCCTACTTCTCCTTCTCCTTCTCCCATCCCATCATCATCATCATCATCATCATCATCATCATCATCATCATCATCATCATCATCACCATCACCATCATCCCATCATCATCATCATCATCATCATCATCATCATCATCATCATCATCATCATCATCACCATCACCATCACCATCACCATCATCACCATCATCACCATCATCACCATCATCACCATCATCATCATCATCATCATCATCGTCATCATCATCATCACCATCATCACCATCATCATCATCATCATCATCATCATCATCAAGAAGTGGGAAAATCATCTATAGATCGGCATTTTGATAGCGTGTTAATGAGGATTTTCCACAAATGACCTTCCACCGTCATCATCATCACCACCAAAGCAGCAGCCAGGAGCCCGCACTGATGGCCAAGGCGGTGACATATCTCCAGCTCTCCTGGCACCATGGCACCATGGCTGAGTCATGGTGAACCATGGCTGCATTTTGAGGGCAAAAATACCGAGAAAACGTCAAATATGGGGTCCTGTACCCTGTTTGCAAACAAACCCAACTATGTTGTGGACAGGCACAGATAAAGTAAGGCAAAAATGTGAAAGGCTGGTACGGCCTCAGAATACACAGAAGACATTGTGCATTTCCATGAATCTTGAACGACATTATCCTCCCCTACCAACATCCTTCACATTTACCGGCTGGTGCTTCGCACAAAGAGCATCGGTTCGTCCCAGGTACTTGCAATGATGGGCCCCAACTAACACCACTGAAGTCCCCAAATAACAGGTCCCAGTTGTAAGTTGGGCGCAGTTCGTGGCCCTTCCTCTTCAGAGCTTTGTTTCAAATCCTTCAGAAAGGCCCAGAGGAGCCAGGCCTCGGGCGTCAAACATGCAGCATTTGTTCATAAAAAATATTTGGGCTTGTCTGAAAATAGGGGAGACCCGCAAAGAGCCATATTTCAACAGGGAAGATGATGATAATCCATTGGAATTGGGGTACCCTATTTTCAGACAAGCCCATTTTGGGGCCCATATCATCCCATATCAAACTGGTTGAATCCTCACTTTGTCTAGGGGATGGGATGGAAACAAAATCGACGCGAGCATGGCTATGGATGGTAAAGGTCATGGTTTCGTCTAAACACTCCCTCACACCAATCCCATAACGGAAACTAACGTACCTACACCCTCAAATCAATTCCCCAGAAAAATTGGAAAAATCCAATTGCAATCAAGTGTGAAATCCCAATTCTATGTACAAACTGCTTGGTGTAATCCTCTCACTGAAATGGTTGCTCCATTCTATCCCACTATCTTCCCAACCGTCCCCCATGGTTTATGTCCGCTTCTGGATGATTCTGGTCTGGTCGTGATCTCACCCTTGGGCCCTGAGAGCGGAACCGCATAAATCTCACCCAGTGTGAAGAAGAAGTTGTTCACCTCGCTGAATCAATA
Organism: Symbiodinium sp. clade C Y103; assembly: GCA_003297045.1. Taxonomy (NCBI): domain Eukaryota; class Dinophyceae; order Suessiales; family Symbiodiniaceae; genus Cladocopium; species Cladocopium sp. clade C. The sequence goes on from BGPT01001106.1 coordinate 141,177, forward strand.
GGTTGGGATTATCCTCCACGATTCATCCAGTTTTTGATGTTTTTGTTCTTGTTTCTCAGATGGAAAACTCGACAAAATCTGCTAAAAAAAAATTGGAAACAACGCGCCAAGCCAATGACTCATCAAGTTGTATGTTGTGTATATAATTCTACTATGTACTAGCATAGCCCATGAAGGGAATGATCTTGGGTGATTTTCAAGTGCAAAACCCAGCCCTTGTGACTGGGAGCTAGGTATCATATGTATCATGGTATCACGAACAGCCCGGTGCCACGTCTTCGGCCCTTGAGGCTATATGAGCAACAAAAACTGGCTTCAAAGCTCTGAAAAACGCTATACGTGCTGTCACATGATGCAGACTCTGAGTCTTGAAAGCTTGAGACTTCAGAACCACGAATCTTGAGATAATTGTCCTCTGTGAAATGTACCTTCCTGCTTTTGTACTGGATCAAATGGCTTAAATTAAGAGGCGATCGTGAACGATCCCTAGGTGTACTTCCAACTAGTTCCTTCCAACTTTCCCCGCAAAACCAACCCATTCCTAAATTCATACTGTCATCTAGCTTCGATTTACGAAAAGGCGAGGGCATGAAAAAAAAAAGTATTCCCGGTAGATTCCCTCGTCATGGTGGATCAACCAATGTTTCATGAATTTATGTATATGTAATTATATGTATGTATATATATATATAATATTATTATAAATTATACTAATACATCTATCCAGCCTAGGCATGGCTAGGCGTCATCTGGGCCAGCAGGCATTGACCATATGTCCACGCCATGCCTTTGGACAAATCTCCACCTGAGCTGCGTCTCGCTGGTCCTACCCTGTCCATCGAATGGTGATTTGGTCTATGCAATCTTTGGATAGATCCTGATAGAACATGATAGAACCATCTTTTGTCGTAACATCGATAGAATCAAGTTGTCTGTTGAACAGATTTGATGAATCCTTCCATTGTTGTTACGGCAGTACGGCAGACATTGGCCGTGGAGTCATCGAACGACTTGTCACATCAAACTCGCGGTCGCACCTGTAGAGTTAAAGATGGCCCCATGCCAAATCCATAGCACAGCCTCAGCTGACAGGGCCTTCCTCCAGGGCTACTTCAGATTGGCCTTTTCTCAGGAGCTTCCATAAAAGGCACTGTGCAGTGGCAAACCCAATATCAAACCTCCAATTGGGGATGGTTCTTTCCCCAGCATTTCTTGTAATTCATTGGGAATCGTCTGTGGCTTGACGGGTTCCTGGGATATTCACATCAATGGTCCTAGAATGACTAACGAACGCGGCCCCCATAGCAGGGCGTCCATCGATCTATAGCCGAATGTCAGCGTCCAAGATGGTTGATACCGGACCCATGTGTTTGCATTGTTGAAGCAAAACTATCAAGTCATCAAGTGATAAAAGGGGATTTTCCCAAATGCGGGTACCTCCAAATCATCCATTTCAATTGAATTTTCCATAGTAAACCATCCATTGTTGGGGTACACCCATGACTTAAGGAAACCTTCATTTATGACTTCATTAGGGGCTCAAACCTCGGTACCGTAGTGTTCACACCAAAATACATCCCCGCCCTTCAGACTTGGAACCATTTTTCGTGCAAATCGTCTTCTTTGCTGGCTTGAACGACAAGGGCAGCAAAAAACACATGTCTTGATATGTTTTGGTTTTTTCACACTGTGTATCAAAAAAGTTTCAACAATAGTTTCAACATGTTTCGACAATAGTCAACATGATATGTTTGGTATTTTTTGCTTATATGATGATTTCATATGATTTCCATTTTGCTTGGTTCATATCGTGTTACATGTTCCATCTCCGTTTCGAAGTCGGAGCTGAGGTCTGGGGCCCAAAGAAGAAGCGTGCCACCAGCATCATGCTAGGCCTTTTTGGCGATCCGACCCAGTCCGTTCCACGGATGTTTGCGGCAAGAATCAATCGGATATACCTTCCGGTTATTTAATATAACTGGAACATGACCATATTTTTTGATGATTTACTGTGCTAGAAAATGGTGATGTTCCAGTTCGCTACGTTAAATAACCACAGGGTAATTCATAAGATCGACAGGACGAATTGCTCAAACCCAATGTTTGGCAAACCTCTTTGTGTTCTAGAACAGGTTCTGCCAGTTGCACGAATCCTCAATGGTCAACTTCCAAAGCCCGTGGTACATATAGTCTGAAGAGCGAGTTTCAAGCCGACCTGGTCAAGGGAAAAAATGCTTGGCCCAATGGGGATTGGTCAAAATTTAAGCCTTATGGGACCATAGATTTTAGTATAGGTTTAGTATTAACCATCTACTTGTTGGGGTACCCAAATAGAATCCAAAGCTTTTACTCCTTCTCACTTCCTACTTCAGATCGTGTCAGCCACTGATTTGAAATCTGCCAAGTTCACACATTTACATCGCTTCAGGGCTAGTGAGGTTCTGCGGTTATCTATTGTTACATCATATTTACTTCGATGTAGCACTGGTGGATCATCCCAAACTCTCCAATCGTGGGGGCACCCAAGGGCTTAACCCCCCTCATATCCACGTCTCGGAATCCTAACCGCGAAGTTGCCTATGTACAAGCCATCGACGATGCTTCTGGTGGATGTTCTAACCCCTATCAACCCATTGATTTCCAACGGCTTCATCAACGGATCATATGCCAATGTTGGCCGGTGAATACTGACCTGTTCCTACCAGGTCAGCTCCCCAGGCGGGGGTGAACCCCCTCAACTTCCTTGTCAACAAGTCCACACACAAGAAAAAAAAAAACGGGCCGAACTGGGTCCCTGACCCAGTGCTTGCAGCGGAACTCAAGCCACAGACCACAAGCCCAAACTCGGGGTTGCCGCGGCTTGGCAGTGTCGCGAAGAAGTAGGGCTATGTCATGGTGGCAATTTTCAGTCAGAAAGAGAGTGAGAATAATTTGAATCACAAACTAGAACAACAATCTACACTACCCTTTGGTAATCAAACGTTACAATGGGAAATCCCCTATAAATGGAGCTCTTAATGGAAAATCATCTACAAATGGCAGATTTTCCATTGCTACGTTTGCTTTCTGGAGGGTAAAGATACACACCTGCCCAGACCCCCTTGTTTCAGTAAAGGATCTGTTGAAATCCCACATACATCGTATGACAATCTGGGGATGGGATCGGTGACTCGATCCTCCTGTAGGGGACGTCGCTGGTCGCTAGGAACGGGACCACAATTTTGTGCAACAGCACCGCTATCTTATTTTGAGATCCCTTTGAATTTTGGTCTGTCCATCACAATTCTTCTTCATGGTTCCAGAGTATGGGTAGCATAGACGTAGAGATATCATCGATGGTGAATTGCTCTAATGTGGTATCAGAGTATATCAGAGTATATCAGAGTATATGTAGCTAGTTTCTCAATAACATGATCAGTTGTTGGATGCTCCCTATATACCGGAGGGATGAACACCTGGATCCAATTGTACCACCAATGTCCCTTGACCTAGTCAACGATGAATTGTCTGCACCAGAAAGAATCTGCAATTCTGGGGGTGTCTCAAATATTGGAATCCCAAAATCCACTGGTTTATGATGGTTTATGATGGCTTGTGAGAATGTTCCCCGATTTGGGGACGAACACCTTCTGGCCGCAGTTGAACCCACTGGTAGTGTACATTTCCAAGGAGCATATGCCAGCAGCACTGAAACACGTCGTCCGTAGGTGTCCGCCGCAGGCCCACCAATCTGCCGTGCATGCGCCGTGCTTTGAATGGCCCAAGCAACCCCAAAGAAACGAACTCGCCAAGAAACATCAAAGACCAAGTTTCATCCATGTTCAATTTTCCATGTGTTCTTGATTTTTGGTTGGTTGCACCCTTCTTCTAGGTGGTCAAGATAGTTCAGGGTAAATTCCCAGCCTGATTTGTTGTCCCTCCCTACTTTTTGGATCGGTTTGGTGTGGTTTCCTCATCAAGAGTCACTATGTTGAGATCGGCTAGCGCGGTCACGCTTTCTCTATGGAATAATCTTCTGGATGTCGAGCAGCAAAAAATGGAAGATTGGCCAGTAAATAAAGGAACATGACCCTCAATACCAATGGGAAAGTCAATCAAGGTGGGGTTTGGTCGGCAAATCTCTCACTGGTTTGATTTCGGCAATATTTCACATGATAAACATGATTTTTACCCCCAAAAACAGGGCGTTCCTGTAGTGTTTTTGGTCATGGCAAGTCCGCCAAAGGCCATAGGAATATAATATAGTCCAGTAACGCTGCCCAAGATTTTCGAAAAGGTGTGATTTATGACTATTCTGGCAGATTTGACTGTTCTACGCTATTCTATCTTTTGGGGGGTTATGAAAATCAGGCAATGATCCCCTAATTCTTGGATTTGATTCAGGGTCCCAAAACAAATACAAAACATATTCCGTATAGATTCCCCAAGTGGTGGACTTCCATTTTTTTGAACATATGAAGTCATTTGAAACAAAGTATCATGTGCTTGGGAACCTTTTAGTAGCCTCGTGGCTCCTTGATCCCGGGGCCATCTCCCCGCTCAGAGGCAAGACGCCAGGTTGCCAAAGAAGACACCAATGAAAATCACCGACATCATGCTACCTCCAGATTCCCACAGATTTGATTTTTCGACTCTAAGCAACTGGCAGCTATGGGAACAGAATGGAACGTCAGATTACGGTAGTGGGGATTTTTGCTGGCTCTAACTACCAGCTGATGGAAAAAGTTGTAACTGTTGCCTAACTTCCCATACATTGGCGCCTGAAAATTGAGTCGGCCCGTTTAGTGCAATCGCAGTGGCAGAATGGCGGTGAGGGTATGAACTGCCAACCCCTTTTTCTTCACCCCAAAGGTGGGTCTTTTGCAATGCTACTAATGTGGTAAACCCAACAAGAAACCACCAATTTCGGAGGGTTTCTCTAAATATATTTACATATATCATATATATTTATATGATTTTATATACATATGATTTGTCTATATATATATATATCATATACATGTACAAATATATCATATATTCTTTATTAATGTATATATATATATATGGTATCATTGATTTAAATATATAATGTATATTCATGTATACTGTATATATATATATCATATGTGTATATAGTATGTATGATATATACATGTTTTATAGCATATAATGTATATCATATATGTATATAACTACATAACGGGATAACGGGATATCGAAATATCTATATCACACATATCATATACATATCATACGTACCAGCATATTACGTACCAGCATATTTTTAGCATATACATATACATATCATATCTATATCATACATATAGCAATATAATGTATATCATACATATCTTTAACATATAGATATCATGCATATATATATATATACATATACATATACATATACATATACATATATATATATCATATACAGGTAATGTATACATACCAACAATTTCTGGTGAAATTGTGGATGGTTTTTTGCCCGGTCACCACACTATCTATCACCTTCTATGAACCCTGGGGAAGCAAGCCCCTAGAACACTCAGTCCACGGACCCACCCGTGGAAAGCTCATGCCTTTCAATGCAGGTGACAGTTCCCAATCCTGGAGGGGTCCAGATCCAAGTTTGAAAACTGGCGGAACTCCCATGGGGGTCTTCCATGTAACAAAAATTTCAGCGTGTATTTTTTCCAGCAATGATGGAATCCATGCAGGAAAAAAGGGCTCCAGAATGATGCGACACTTCAATGTCAAGGCATTGCAAGCATATCATAACTTTTTGCCCACTCAAATATGGATGTGTCGATGTGTGTCTGAAAGTGGGATGAATCATCATTTTCTACTGCCAAGAAATAGAAGGTCTGCACCCGACTAGATTAAATTTGTGAACTTTTTGAGCCACCAAGCAACCAAAAGAAATGGAGATCCCTTGAGATGTCGCCTGAAAGCCCAAGAAGATTGGGGGGTATTGGGATACGGCTTCACCATGACCACATAAAAAAGTACCTAACAGCTGGATTTCCTCCAAAAAAAAGATCCTCGAAAAATGACCAGCAACCTCTGGGTCTGAAAATGTGGTATACCATGGTATACCCCCCACCCAAATAAATAAATAGCCATCGAAAGATTGGAAAATGATGATTCATCACTGAAGTTTGATCATCCTTTTCCAAGGAAAATGTCGTAATTTCTGTTGGATCGTATTGATCATAAGTCATGAACCACTAGAATGATCTTCATCAATCACTACATTTCCGAGAATTTTTGGCCCATCCCTGGGTGCAATCGCACAAACTCGCCACAACTCGCGACCTGTTGGAGGATGCTTAGCACAGCGGAAGAGATCAGAATTTCAGCACCATCCGCCCTGGGCAGTTTGGAGCTGTATCCACTTAAACTACTTAGGAATATAAACATATGTATTGTGATATAATCATATATAATATGTATACAATAATACATATATATATATATATATAATTATATATATATCATATATATATATATACACTATGGGTACAGTACTTGGAAATTCTCAGTATCAGAGCTCCCCAAACAAATGAAGAAGTCTGGAGATCCCATGGGCATCCCACTGGCTGAGCAATGTGTACAGAGGGAAGAACTGGACCATTGCAGGGAGAATTTTGATGTTGACCCTTTGGAGAAACAGTAAAAAAATAGGGTAACCCGCAAAAAGATAGACCAGCAAAATCCAATCCAAAAAAATGATAAAATATGATAAATGAACCTTTTTCTTCATCTTTTTGGGAAGTAGTATGTACTTACTATACATATGATACATGTTGAAGTAACCCTCATCTCAACAAGCCGCTAACTTCTTGTGCCACAAGGATCATCCAAAAGCCTTGTTGACCTGACCTTTACGGGGAGGGTCTTAATCCAGGGTTGTCACTACTCCGGGGACTTTCCATGTTTTTGATGTACCCTCCAGCAAACTAACACTCAAAAATCCACCAGAAAGCTAAATCCTTTCCTGGGGAAACCACAGACTCTCCATACCGTTTTGTTCATGAAACGCACTGGGTACCCCACAATCTCACCCCGCTCACCAACAATTGCTGCCTCGGTCTGGATCTGAAGCTAGAAGCAAAGGGGGAAAAAAACATCCGAATCCACCCAGAAAGGGGAAAAGACACTTATCGGAAAATGATATGTAAATGATTTTTAATGTTTGCATTGCATCTTGAATTGCATGGTTCGATTGAGTTGGATTGCCAAACGTTCAGCCACAAAGAGTTGGCAGTGACTGTGCAAAAACGATGAACAAATCTCGGTGTCGAACGAACCACAAATACAGGAGGTGAATGCCTACAAAACATGGGTACAAAAACTTGGATGTTTGATGTTGGAAACAAAGGAAAAATAACGCATCATCCCTCTAAGTCAGCTGAAACCGATTGATCGATTGGTTTAAAAGCAACACATGGCCATACCCTTTGGTACTCAAACATGGCGTGCTGGAAAAATCCTCCGCTTACTTCGATGATGTTTTTTTTAGATGCAAAAAATACATAAAAATACAACAAAATTCCCACTGCCATGTTTCCTTGGAGAGTAAAAAAAAAAGTGCAGCATTCACCGCTATTTCCGAGGCACAATAATTGGAAACGTCCCAGTCCAATGTCCTCACAGGGCGCGAATTGGAATTTGTGGGGAGATCATGGGGATCGATGTCATAGTCCTCTGGCAATGGTTCCATGTCTGGTGATTCTTGAGCTGGCCAAGTTTGTTTCCCACTAGTCATCTATCTTCCGGGATGATTGTCTATGATCAAAATGTGGCACTGCCGTAAATTGGCGTAATTGGGGTAATCAAATCACTTCTCTCCCTAATCTCCTCTGAAACCCTGGTTTTACTGATCGCGTCACCTCGGTGATCTCGTCAAGATCCAACATGGAGTGAAGAACCAGGGCAACCAGAGCCTGGTTTCTTCAGGTCGTGCTTCGAGGTGCAGGACTGGGATGAAAAAAATCGTAGAACTTAGTACAACATAATGTAACCATGCATCATAACAACCACTAGAAGGTGGGATGTGGGGGGTTGGTATTCAAATCATTCAAGTACATCTGGAACTGCAATTCCAGGTATTGGCTACGATGCAGCATGTGCAATGTCGTGCATTTGAAATCTATTGGCTAGCAAAGTGTTTGCGCATCTGTCTTGGTGTGCCTAAGCGTGCAATTCGCAACCGTGCATTGACATCTTACTATACTGGAAATGACCCCAGGTCATTTGAGCAGTGTTCAAAACCCAACCCCTCCCATTTTTATACTCTTTGTTCAATACAGATTCCCTTAACGGACTGTGAGAATCCCCAATATATTGGGTAGTACTACCTGCTATATATCCATATATATCCCCTATTATGATCAACCAACGGGGGGATGGAATTCACCCGGTGCCTGGTCCAACTTTCTTGCAGTTACCAGCCACTCCGAGCGAGCCTGACGCGGAGTTTGAGGAGTGCCGTTCTTGCAATCATGGCCGATGTTAAATAGAGGTACCAATAGATTTTGTTGGTTGGATCATGCTGCATAGGATAGCATGTTTCAGCTTTGTTGGCTGAAAATGTAAGTGATTCACCTTCCAAGTCAGATTTTACCAAGTATTAGCCTCTGAACAGGTAGCAAAACTTCCGCCCCGATACGGCCGGGCACTACTGGTCTAGTCAGAAACCTTCAAACCATTCACCAAACGCTTCTGTGCAGACCTATGTTCACCAGGAAGAGTTTCTATCACCTATAATTAAACCCTGTGGTTCATTTAGGTATGTAAGACATTGAAATCCAGAAGCATTGAATTTTCTGGGTTCCGAAGTTTGCCCCAGGGCCATATTATCTGAGACCCCCAAGATCATCATCCAAGTGTTGGAAGAACCGAAGAACCACAAAAACCGGTCGCATGTCTTGGAATTGTCGGATGCCCTTATCCTCTGGAAATCCAATATGGCTGGGAAATCCCCTAGAAGTGGAGCCTTTCATGGGAACATCATCTATAAATGGGCGATTTTCCATTGGAAGATGGGGCCGCGCCTGTGAGTTTTCAGGCACCAGTCGACCGGTGGCTTGATCCCAACGGCATGAGATTTGGGGCTGAAAACCAGTGGAAACCTATAAGTTTCCATGATTTTCGTTTGGTTCCTGTGGGGATGGCAAATGGTGAAACCTGATGAAATAGCGATGATTTGTTGGGGATGAACATCCAGTAATACAAGTGCTATTGACTGGTCTTTTCTCAGTAGGGGATTGGGTGAACTGGGCCATGCTAATTTTCAAAGCAACAAGAATTATGAAGCTGTTGCCAAAGTAGGGATTCTGTTGTCAGAAAAACTTGGTTCATACCTGCCCAGTTCACTGTGGATGAGTTTTCCCACGGAATATACAGTGGGCCTGGCTCAAACTGACGCCTAAAACATGAAAATATGGATGGTGACCAAAAATATGACCAATGGTGCCCTCCAAAATGAGCCGCAGCATTGTCAAGTTTCCAGCAGGCTTCGAAAAACTGACTAGCAGTGAAAAATTTCCGGACTGCACCTGAAGAAAGAGTCTGCTTTGAGATATGTTGAATTATTTTGAGATATGTTTTGATATCCCTGCAGCCTACCTCGCACCATCCAAATGATCATGGGAAGAATCTCCCGTACAAAACCAACATTCACTGCTTGTGTAGAATCAAGATTTCAGCAAAGGCGGTTGACTTTCAATGGAAAAAAACAGAATCATTTGCGATCACCCGGGGTTCAATCCACACCGACGCTGAGGCTCCACTCAACCCATGATTAAAAAACGCCTGGTTTGTCAAAAGGGGTTACCAAATCGGATAGTAATTAATTTGAATCACTATTTTGGGGACCCCGAAATGAACTGGGTAACTGGAGGCTGGTTATTAGAGGGTTGAATTATATATCTCCAAAGAAAAAGGACCTCCCGACATCTCCCAACCCACGGCTTTCCCACTAAACTGCTTGATCCTATAGCGCACCACGGTAATTAGAGTGGTTTTTGCATCTTGGGACAGACTGTCAGCCAATTGTTGTTTGTCTCCAAAACCCTCACCCCAACACCAAACCCATGAGCTGCAGCTCTGTTGCTTCTCCAATCTCCTGTGAGTCTTTGGCCGTTCTGTGGCTTTCCACGCCTTTCCGGGGGCCCTTAAAATGCCGCTGCCATCAGCAGGCCCCAAGCAGATCATGTTGCCACGCCGCCAGCTTGGAGATTTGGATGGTGAGCCACCTCAAAAATACTCGAGTCGCTATCGGTATCATTGATCCTATCCTAATGATCTGTCATGGAAAAGAGAATACACGCAAATATGTATACATACTATACGGATGTACATATGTTGTACACATATACATATATATATATATACATTTATCATGTCTAGTAATATTATCATCATTACTATCATGATATAATATATATATATATGTACATGTATATAAATAGTATGTACATATATATAATATTTAAATATATGTTATTAATATATATATATATGTTATTAATATATATGTGTTTAAAAATCTACATTCAAATATTCATATATACTCTAATATATGGATGTATATATACTATAACATATATACATACAATATAGATAGATTTATATACACTATATAAATATACAATATATATATATACATATATATATATTTATACAATTTTAATATATATATATATAAACAATATTAATATATATATATTGTATACTATATATATAGAATATATATATATATAATATCCATATTTACAATCTATATATATATACACCATATATGTATATTTATATACAATATATAATATATATATATATACAATATATAGATATACAAAATATAGATATACAATATATAGATATACAATATATACACAATATATATATATATACATACAATATATATATATATACATACGATATATATATATATACACACAATAAATATATATATATATACAATATGTGTAAATACAATATATATATATATATCTACATATGTATACATATATATATATATGTATGTATATATATATATACAGTATATGTGAATACAGACATACAAACATACATACATTACATTACATTACAGTACAGTACAGTACAGTACAGTACATTACATTACATACATTACATTACATTACATTACATTACAGTACAGTACATTACATTACATTTCATTACATTACATTACATTACATTCATACATACATACATACATGACACAACATAAGATAATATAACATGACATCACACAACATAACATAACAAAAAATAACATATAACATACCTACATACATACACACATGTATATACATATGTATACATATGTATATGTACATATGAATAGATATATATATATATATAATATATATATATATATACATACATCCTAAAAATTAAAAAAATAAACCACCGTATCCCCATCTTTATCTCCTCATCAACAACAGGCGGCACGGCTTCGACGTCTGGGGGTCTGCACACGTTTAAAAAAAGCCAACTGATGCGCACTGCGCAGCCACCGCCGACGTTTCCTCCCGTCTTTGGGGCGCTTTCACAACAGCTCTTCTTTCAATGGATGAGTCCCTCTGAAAATCGAACTCCCCACTTTACAATTCTCCATTTTATACGCAATTCATAGATTATTTTCCCATTGCAAATGCGAATTTCCATTGCCATGTTTGAGTATCAGAGGGTACATAAGTTGAACATGTCCAATGGGAGAAAGTGTTCAACAGGACTATCTGGAGCTTGTTGGTCGATTGGGGACCTCTGCCCTCAGAGGATTGCTTCCTAAGACTTAACCTGTTGTGCTGACGCAAGATAGGAATGACTGAAATGTCAAAAGTTGGCGTTTAGATGCACTTGGCCACACTGCTCCATGCTTGCACGACAGCTGTTTCAGTCTTACGTATCTCGTTCTATCTGGTCCTGTCTCCAATTTGACACCCAAAACAATCAGTTTGCTCTTGGCATGTCTCACCGGTGTTCTGTCTGATTTAGTTAAAAACAAGAAACTCTCCTGCGACTCCTGCAGGAGGCTTTTCTACAGTATGATATGGTTGGGAAACTCTATGCGTAGCTCCAACTGGCTCGCAATCTTTTGGGGGGAATATGGATGCCAAGCTCTTCCAACCACCGGATATTACAACCCTTCAGCTTACCTCAGATGGAGTCACTTGCACTGAAAACAGCCAGATTGCCCAATGGAAACAGAAACGTCCCTGCAGATGGCCGGTGCGTCCGAAAGCAGCAGAATCAGTGCTAAATCTTTGCCAGAACACCTCCGCGAAATCTGCAAATCCTAGAATCCGATGAAACTCTGCGAAAGATGTTATTGAGATATAAGCTCCCGCAATCCAATGCAATCCATCCCAAATATTGGGCTGGGATATCCCCAAGCTTCGATCTGATTTGCGTCACATTTTGCGGAGAACTCATCACCTTCTGAGGCTGGGAACCACAGGGTGCTGATTGCGACCATCCCAACTATGAAAAGCCCCACTAATATCCACTGGATCCCAAAAGGAATAGATCCAGTAAACCAGGCTTCAGTTTGGGCGGTGTTTAAGAAGAATATTACGTACTATCAGGGGGATGGGATTTCAAGGCATGCTTTGATACTGGATGGATTTTGCATGAACGATTCGGTCCATTAAAATGTCCAAATATATATATATAATATATATACATATACAGCCTGGCCATGGCCACCTTAGATACTGCGTTCAAAAAGAAAAAGGAGTGTCACTCATGTCAAATGATTCTGTATGTGGCGGTGGAACAAAAAAAACATACCATCATGTGCAGTTTGCACAAGCAAACGACATTGTCAAAATGTGGAACCCGACAACATGTGTCCTGCTTCGCATCTATTGCATTTGCACGGAATCATGTGCTTGACCCCTAGTTCCGACACAGGTATACTCGAGTTGCAAGCCGGACTACCCACTTAGAAGACCACTGAACTCATAGGGGCCCTTGACTTTGACACCTGGGTTTGCGCAGAACGGGAGGGGGTGTAAACCCCAAACCATCGAAATCCAGTGATGAATCATCAATTTCCCTATGAAATCACAATTAAGTTTATGTGTACCTTATTTTCAGAACCCCATACTGTATACTTCACAAAGACTACTGCACCTTTTCTCAACCCTTTTGGGACGGGCACCACTCGCTGTCCTCCGAAGGACACGAACTGTGAGCATGAGACGTTTCTCTGATGCAATCAGAAATTCTGGCTCATTGACCATGAGCAAAGAGTGCAAGAGCTTTGCTTGTGATGAAAAAGATGTGTTTCATTCAACCTCGAAAAGGGTACCCTAAGATGAACAGATCCAATACCACATGAACCATGGGGCCGCTGTTTATGGTTCCCGAGAAATGATTTAAAAAACACAACTGTTACAACGTGTAAGGAACTCACGACCGTGACAACAATGCTGACCCGATCATATCGGCCTTGCTTTAGTTTTCAAGGCTCAGCATGATTGTTGGTTGCTTCCTCTCCAGGGTCATTTTTTATATTTCTATAATCTAGTCTTATCTATTTGTTCTTACATCATCTAGTTTCATGATTATCTATTACTATCATTTTTTATCATATCATAGTAGTTTCTAACTATTGCAATTATACATATTCTTGTTGCTATCATTAGTTTCATTGTTATCTTCATGATCATTCTCATCATCATCATCATCATCATCATCATCATCATCATCATCAGCAGCAGCAGCAGCAGCACATCATCATTATCAGCACTATCATCATATGATACCATATGGGGTTCACCGGTATTATGCTTATCATGTCAATTACTATCTTATACGTGTTATCATTTATTCTCGTTGGCATGATTATCATTGATTTCATCATGTATATGTGCCATTATTGTCATAGTTACATTATTATCATGATCATGTATGATTGTCATTTAATCATTTAGGTTTGTCATTATTATCATGGATTATTATCATTATCATCATAGACCATCATCAGTGTCATCATTTAGTATCATTCTCATTAGTCATGAGTGCCACTCCTTATTTGTATTGTGTAGGTGTACAAACAACGTCATACACCCACTTCATCTGAAAAAGAATTCACACGCACTGCGCACTGTCCCCCAAAAAAACAGCGGCTTTCTCCGATGGACGGCACCTCGCCTTAAAATGGCCACAGCTATAGACTTTACCAAATATAGGGAACATATGTTATGAACCGACCATTGTATGGGGTTTTGTAGCGGGATGCAATTGGCAAAATGGAAGATAATAGGATATACATGATGTGCATCCCATTTAGTAGGTAATATCTAAGTTATGTGGGATATGCCCCAGTGGCCATTTTCAGTCATTGGGAGGCAGGTTCGCTGCTGAAGAGCAAATGTCAGCTCAGATCAAGAATAAAAAGGGGTTGCCACCCGAACGAGACAGGGGTAAAGATAAACGTATATGTATATGTATATATATATATATATATGCGTGCATATGATATCAAATGTATACATGTATATATATATATTCATGTATACACTAGTGTCTACTTCAGGATGATCCGTTGGATGTTATCAGACCTGCAGCCTCTCGTCAGAGCCAGAAGTTCTCCCACTTTGCGCATGCCCAGAGCGGACTTCCACCCCATCGAGACGATTCAAGCATCACCAGATTTGAGGTAGCACCTCAAGCTGGAACACATCAATTGTTTCCATCACCGAACAAACTTAAAGTGCGAACTTGTTCTTGCCTCGATGCTTTGCTTTTCGCACTGCAATCGTGCTCAAAATAGACCCGATCCTCCGGGTCGTGCACTATGGCACCCTTCAAATCGGTGCAAACATCTTATCAACGAGTCTGTTTGGTGGTTGGACCATCCAAAGAGTATGATAAAGTATGATCACCAAGGGAGATCAGCATCTCACGAAGGATTGAAAAGTTGACGGTGAAAAATAAGCGAACCACCAACCAGGATCCATCCAACTGTTGGAAAAGCCCGAGTCAACGGGCAGTTTCAGCAGTCAGACAGCTGGAACATGTCATGCACGAAAGTTTCAGAACGGAAAAGAATCTGCTGCTGTAAGAACGGAATACAACATATATAACAAAACCCCAGTTTGGAGAGCACATGCAAGAATAAGGTAGCCATGTATGCCCCAGAATCCTCATTTCCCCGATTTCTGGACAGAGGCCACTTTGTACGTTTGGCCTCACCACCAACCTTCGACCCAAACGTTTTCATCAGAATGTTGCTTGTTTCTCGCGAGCGCTGGGATGTTGCCTCGACCCAGATAGTGCACTGCTGTTGGTTTCTACGTGGATTGTGCAGTCCCAGAGATTTGCGACCAGCAGCTACAGCTTCAAAGTCTATGACAAAGAATCTTCAAGATAAATTTGCGCCCCATGGCATGGTTTCAGATTCTTTTCCTCTTTGAACTTCGGAAATCCAGCCACCAAATGCGGCCAGCCACACCTTTTTTTGGCTAAGCAACTCTGCAAATGAAGACAAAGCTTCGCAGATGACAAAACTGCGGGGGCTTCCTTTCAACTCAACTTGGTGCTTGCGGTTTGGTCAGTGAAATGCATCCCAAAAACATAAAAACATATACGCCATGCTCAGGAGTCCTTGGGGTTCCCATAGAGGGGGCGGTGTATCAGTAAGGGGACCAGATGTTTCACACGGTACATAATAGATGTTGATAGATGATGGATGCCTCAACTGGTGGGATGATTTGGTTGCTGACTTCCAGGATGATCCTATGGTAATGTGTCTTTTAGATGGTCCATGTATCACTATGAAAAAGGTTATTTCTGTTGAGTGCTAAATATGTGGATAGGATTGTGTAAGAAGGACGTATTCTGCTGGATTTTATCATGATTTGGGACTTAGAAGAAATCCCCAGGCTGATTGGTAGGGTTCTACGAGGTTGCTATCAAGTATCCAGATGGGTTTGGGTTACTTCACCCTAGAACCCCCCTGGTCTTAACATCAACTGTTTGCCATTTTTAGCCCTTTATGGATATTCACTTCCCAAAACCAACCGATGTGGTTACAAATCTTGACCCGTCTCCAAATATTTTGGTGGAAAGGTGCTGTTGTCTACCCAACCAGCCGGTTTACCCGAACTTTTTCATGGTTACCTCGCCATCTGTTCTTGGTTTACTCAGTTTTGGAGGGTTTTTCATGCTGATGTATGCAATTCTAAGCTTATATAGCCTACCCCAAGCAGCCGGAAATTCTCCAGCCCTGCCATCTGCTCATGGACGACCACCACGAGCGCCTTCAGCAGGGCACCACAGGATGTGTGTGTGTGTGTGTGTGCCAAAATGGGGGATGGACCCACCCATTCTTGACATTGCAATGGGAAATTTATGATTAACCGGCAGATAGCATGGGGTAGCCTATTTTCCGACAAACCGAAATACCAAAGAAAACTGCGCCATGAAGCTGCAATGATCAGACAAATGCACTATCCAGGATCCATGCTATATATGATTGAGGTACTTCAATGGAATCCAATCAGACTGAGGGATGCTCCCAGCAAGGACTTATCTCTTTCGAAGAATTTGTTAGACATGAACCCACCAAACCAATTCGGACCAAACCAATTCGGACTATTTTGGAGGGTTCAATCTTGACCACACACTCTTGAACCTTGGCCAAGAAGTGGAAACCTTGAGGGGATTCGTGATGATTCGGCCATTTCCATGGAGACCAGACAGAGTATCTCAGAAAACAGAAGGAAGAGGAAACATCACACAGTCTTACCACCTACAATATGCTACCCTATGGTAATCAAACGTGGCAATTGGTAATCTCCCATAAACGGAGGTTTTAATGGGAAAATCATCTGTAAATAGTGGATTTTCCATTGCCATGCTTGATTACCAGAGGGTACACTAAAAACAACGGCATCCACTGATCTGAAAGTGAAGCATCATGAATCCACTGGCCTGGTTTGGTGACGCAAATTGTGATGGGTCATAGACTTACAAAACGGATAGGTTCGCTTGGTTGGGGATGTTTCCCCATGCATACATGTGTGTATGTGTATATATATATACATATATATGGTCATGCATACATATATATATATATATATGTATATATATATATGTATATATGTATATATATATATGTATACCTATCAGTGTATATATATATATATGTGTATATATATACATATATATATATATACATATATATATGTATATATATATATGTATACCTATCAGTGTATATATATATATATGTGTATACATAGTGTGTGTGTATATATATGATATGTATATATATATATATATGATTATAATATGTATACATATACATATGGATACTGTGTGTATGTGCATATCATAACATATCATCTACACATATGTTTATCTATACATATATTTATAGATGATTACCATCATGGTGTATCATTTTGTGGGATCCATGACATGGCCAGGGTCTGTTTTCGTCTCCCACCTAGAAAACTCCAATCGAAGCTACCAAAGAGTTCGCTATGAGCTGGGCCTTGCGGGGCAGCGAAACTCTGGGCCTTTTCGGTCACAACCAAACATTTGAAATGTAACAAAGCTGAGTTGATTCCGCAATGTTAGGTTTGGTTTACTTGGTTAGGAAATGGGCAAATGAGAAACCATAACCTACTGTTTGGTGGTTTTGAGCCACTTCCCCTGAAGCATATGAAAATCAATAAAAATCATCCCATGTATGGGATGGAACAGAACAAATATTTGAAACCACCCATCAGGAAACTCAAGGCAATGAATTGGAGAAACAATGATGTGTATTTTGTCGATGTATATATATATATATATTACATAACGGGAATTGTATCCAATCAAAGGGAGACCAATGATTTTGGCTACTCATCCAGGGATGATCATGGCCAATCCTGGACACCAGCTCTGGCCTGGTTTCGCCATTCTTGGCCCGTCGCTCCTTTCAGCCTGGAAAGGACCAGCCACTCTTTAGCCCAGGGATGATAGGGATGATGATGATGATGATTGTTGTTATTACTAGCACTATTTGAATGATTTTAATGGTTTGAATGACTTAAGTGTTCTGAATGATTTGAGTTAAATAGAATGAATTGAATGATTAGACTGATGAGTAAACCGGACAATGGGTTTTACAGATTATATAGTTAGCAACGAATGGGATCCTGATTAGTCGTTAAGCAATAAGTTTCACAAATGTCAAACCATACTTTTTGTTGTGTCAGTTACAACCATACTCTGGTTGAGCAAGCCATCCGAAGAACATCATCCCAGGATGAGTGTTGCTCCAAATGACGTCGCACATGTCAAACGCTACGGAGACCTCGCCATCGGTCGGGGGCTCATCAATGTATAAATGTGTTTTACCAACGCAGTCAACACAACCAGCTGGAGAAACATGACAACTTACTAGAAATAACTTGACTGAAGCATACTGAAGCTCTTTTGGGGCTTCGTCCCCAATCCTAACCACATCCAAGCACTACGTCACTAAGAGGTGCTGAGACTCAAACTTCTCCGAGAAGAAATCCAAAGGCCTGGCCCATTTGTTTGAATGGGAAATGACCAAAAGAAAGAGCCAACCAAACAATACCTGGCCAAGCCTAGATATAGAAGTGAGATTCCTTTCACTCACCTATCAAAAAAACGCTGGCTTTGCGGCTTTGCCCCCATCCCACAATGCTCGGCTGATGTGCATCTTAGGAAAGGTGTGAAATCAGCATATTCGAAATTGATGCGATTAGATTAGTGGGATACCCTAAAGGGTCATCCAACATAGCTGGCTGCGAAATCCCCGCAGCCATGGAGCTTTGGTGCGGGGAAAATCATCGATGGAGGTTGATGGGGATCGTCCCAGGAAGGTTATGTAATCGCATCCCCATGATATCCCAATTATTCATGGTTACAGCATCTTCCCCAGGATAGAGTATCTTCTTGTTCCGGAAAAAAAAAAAACGTGAAAGGTCGTGAAAGCATGAGAATTAATTGGATCCACTCATTTTCAGACACAGCCATATCCATAAATATCCATGATATCCCCCTTTGTTTGTCTTGTTCCATGCTGAAATCCCCATTTTGGGCTGCTGAAACCTCCATGTCTTAAGGTAAATCCCCTAGTCGTCACACCTCGAGGGCATCCAGAAAACGTGTCGGAGCTACAATACCCTCCAGCGCCAAGTGTCGCAGCTGCGCCACTGTCACGGGGGTAGCCTCCACCTGCTGTGTTCACAAAAAATCAGGGTGGATGGGTTTGAAAAAAACAAGAGTAGTAGGGAATTGACGATAACCATGCCCAACATCGGGAAAAAAGAATCACCAGCTAAGATGATCTTGATTGAGCAGCAAGCATTTGGACATTGATTTTACATGATTCAACCAAATTTAAAACGAGCGAAAGCAGGGCGCTTTGTAGCACAGATGTTGATTTAAGCAATAAACATGTAGAACGAACAAACAAAATTCACAAAATTCCAGATCGGACGAACTAAAGTGGAGATTTCACCAACAAATGAATTGCTTACTTCAGACATTAGTCTTATGCCAGCCATAGTATGATAAGGATGACCAGCTAAGATGGTATCGTTTCCAAGTGACCAAAGATTGATCTGAAGATTGGGCACCCACCAAATGTAGCCAAACGACTAAACGACCAGAAAAGGATTGAAAGGACAAGAGAGGTTGTAGGAAGAATCCGCAGTTCAAAAACTTCAGATCCCCTTGTTTTCACATCAAGATAGCTTGTACAGGAAGCTGGATATGCATCTTCCCCTATAGCAAATCGTAGGTGGAATGACCCATCCGCAAATCTGGAGACACGCTCCTGACCCACAGCCCTGTAGCTTCGCCAGCGGACCATATTTTTTCCCCGCCAAAACACGGGCTGACTCCATCGCTCACGGCGACATATTTGCCTTGGATTACATATCAGAAGCACATTTGGACATGGCAAGTTCAACTGGGCGAAACCCTCACCTGACTTGAAATTGGAATCACCAACCACCTGGACCTCTGACCCAGGCGCATTCAGGATGCTGTGAGAATAGTTCTAGGGTTTTCCTCAAAGAACCTCATGGACATGGCATTTGGTCTTTTGAATTTCGGTAGACAAACAATCACAAAAACATGACACAACTATGACCAACCATGTTAGAGGGGGTCCGAAGGAATGATGCCGCCATCCAGCAAGTGTTTCCAACCCGTTCCAAACATGTTCATGAATATGTCAATTGGATAAATTATATATATATATATATATCCCCAATTGAGAACAAAATACTCAAAACCACCAGGCAGACAAGTACGATGTACCAACTGTATACCCTCTCCCACAGAGGTGTAGTATGAACGTCCCCAATTAGGTGTTTCCAAAATAGGCTACCCAAAATCCCACGGTCTATCATCACACACTCCCAATTTCAGGTTTATCACTGGGTAGTTTACCAGATTCCATCTCGCAATCACAGGCCCAGCAGCATCTGCTTCTTCAATCCGCATGGCTTTGGGGCCATTGCCCGAAAGGGCATTCATTTCACCCTCAGGTGGCTCCTCAACGAAGTTCACTCCGCGGTTCTGCTCCGAAGACCCCCATGTTTCAAAGATGTTCATTCTTTTTAAGGTGGCATTTTGGGGAGTCCATGTGAAATCTTGCTTCAAATCCATGAAAATGGGTGGATTTGAGGGATCCGCAATTTCTGTGCGGCTCCAACAGGGTTCCTTCTTAACCACTCTTTCGCCACCATCTTCAGCGATGTTCAATGCGTTTAAACTCCAAAAAGTTGGTAAAATATAGTTTAACCCCTAAAAAAAAGGAAACATCCAGAACAAAGAAGAAAAATATGGCCTAAAACCTTTCAAAATTCAGAAAGCCCCTGACCCCAGCCCCCAACCCCCGCGTTCCTTGCGCTTGGCCGCGGCCTGTTCTCCTTGCATCCGCAGCACACGCCAGGGTGGTGTGGGCGCCGGCACCAGCGGCGCCAAGGGGCACTCGGCCATGTCGGCAATCACGGCGCCCAGGACGCTGATGAAGTAGTCACCCCAGTGCCAGCCCCAGGCCTTGGTCGTCTGTGAAGGGACTGGCTGAAGGGATTTTTTTTAACCGGAAACCATGCCCTTTCGAAGGGGGTCCTGCAATTTTCCCCTAAACCAATCCACTGAGTCAAACATGGGGAAGCACTTGAGGGTATCAGCATGCTATAACTTGAGGGCCCCCATATGGTGGTTTGGATATGGGGCCCTACTATGCTGACATCTATCCACGTTATCAAGTGGAACTGCACTTCCGAGTTGGGATCGGGAGATAATCGGGAAATTGTATGGCATATGGTCATATGTATCTCCATTCCATCCACACTTTTTGGATGGAGATATCCTGGAAATATCCACACTAATTCAGGTTGGATATAAGGGGTAATCGCTAGTGTCTGGATGATCATCGGCATATTCAAGAGGGGCATGATGATTGTGGGGAATGATACGGCAGTTGTTTATATCTCCAATCTCCATTATATCAACTTTTCTTGGTTGGTCAACTAAAAAGAAAATGAGATTCCCGAAACCATTGAACCAAGAAAATCTTGCCCATTTTAAGGACCCTCCATGTAGCTTCACAAGTAGTGAGAAAATCTGAGGCTTTGAAGATCCATGAAGACCGGTAGGCCCCAGTCGTTGCGTTGTAACCATCCCGAAACGTCACCCCAGTAAGCGTCCCAAGACAGATAGAGAATAGGGAAAAAGGGAGTTTCCCTATTCTTTACTATCATTCTTCTTTTTGTGAAGCCCATATTTTTCTCATACCTAGCCGTGGGTGTTTTACCCAATTGTTTCACTCCTTCAAAGGCTGATCTTCGATACCCTCCAAAAAAGTATATCTTTAGCTGGTCAGTACATATATATATATATATATATGTATCATGGGGGCTAGAGGGGGTCTATTGGGGGGGGTCTATGAGCTTATCATTTAAGGTCCTGATAAGGCTGGATAAGGAGAAGCCCTTATTAAGCCTTATTAAGGGCTTATTAAGGCTTAATAAGGGCTTATTAAGGCCTTATCAAGGGGTTATCATTTAAGGGCTTATTAGGGTCTTANGCCCTTATTAAGCCTTATTAAGGGCTTATTAAGGCTTAATAAGGGCTTATTAAGGCCTTATCAAGGGGTTATCATTTAAGGGCTTATTAGGGTCTTATCTCCCGTGGATAGCTAAACTTCCTTATCCAGTGCTTATCCAAGAAGATGATGGGTGAGGAAAGCCACAGGGCCACAAGGCACATCTGAACAACGAAGAGGATTGTTTCTTGTAATCCCAATGTGGTGAAGGTTTTTGTAAGACTTGTTGAAATCTAGACAATATACGATACTTGTTGGGTTTTTGCGATTGATTGTCTTCAGGTGTTGGTGATTTTGGTGACTCTGGTGGTTGTTGATTTNTTGTTGATTTTTTTTTGTGATTTGTGTTTTTTCCCGTGCAGTTTGATGTTTTTCTGTGATTTTGAGTAATTTCGCGTGGTTTTTGGTAATTCGTATTTTTTTGTGTTTTTGGTGGATTTGGTGCCCTGACGGCCGTTTTCGGGAGGGGGGGTCTATGGTCAAATAGGTGCTGTTTCCCTGCTTATCCACTGCTTATCCACCACTTAGGGTTAAGCAGTGGATAAGCCCTTATTAAGCCCTTATNGGTCTATGGTCAAATAGGTGCTGTTTCCCTGCTTATCCACTGCTTATCCACCACTTAGGGTTAAGCAGTGGATAAGCCCTTATTAAGCCCTTATTAAGCGCTTATCATTCCACCCCAATCCAAGTTGACCCCGTACAAATTGCCCGCCTCGTGTGCCGTCTCCCCCCTTTGAGTTTTAGATTTGTCTTTCACTGTCTGG
>BGPT01001106.1:164104-178223 GCA_003297045.1 Symbiodinium sp. clade C Y103
TTTCTTGCCTGCCTGTATGTTGCAAGCCTATGCAAGCCTTGCCAATGCCACTCGAGCCAAATCCTGGTACCTCTCAAACTTGTAATGAAAAACCATAAACTCACCTCTTCAAAAAGTTCTTGCAGAACATGACCATCACTAGCTTATCCACAGCTTACCCAGGCTTATCCAACCCCCCCCNAAGTTGACCCCGTACAAATTGCCCGCCTCGTGTGCCGTCTCCCCCCTTTGAGTTTTAGATTTGTCTTTCACTGTCTGGAATTCATGGGTGATGCTTGTGCTAGCAATACCTTGTCCAACCCTCCAGATTTAAGCGGCCAATNCCCCTTTGAGTTTTAGATTTGTCTTTCACTGTCTGGAATTCATGGGTGATGCTTGTGCTAGCAATACCTTGTCCAACCCTCCAGATTTAAGCGGCCAATTTTTCTTGCCTGCCTGTATGTTGCAAGCCTATGCAAGCCTTGCCAATGCCACTCGAGCCAAANGTAATGAAAAACCATAAACTCACCTCTTCAAAAAGTTCTTGCAGAACATGACCATCACTAGCTTATCCACAGCTTACCCAGGCTTATCCAACCCCCCCCAATAGACCCCCCTAAGTTTCCATGACTGATGTATGTATGTGTGTATGTGTATATGTGTATATATATATATATTATATATATATATGTATACACATATGTATGTATATATATATATGTATATATAATTGTATATAATTGTATATATATATATTAATATACACCTCCTTTTTTTGCAAAGGATTAATGAGTAGTAAACCGCCCCATCCAGTTGGTTCCCCCCACTTAAATTTCCCACCAACGTCCATCATTAATTGATGAAACTAAGTCCGTTTGTTGAAATTCCCATGTTTTGATACTTAAACCACCACGTTTGATGGTGAAATTCCCATTTGGTGTCTGTTAAATCCTCATGTTCGGTTGGTTAACACCCCATGTTTGGATGGTCGAAAACCATGATTTCCCCCAATGTTTCCGTCGCCATTCGCGCCAAAACCATCGTCCCACCTTGTCCCAGTGGATGATCCTGAAATCCCAGCGATTCATCGACAGCTGATCGATGCGGAGATTCAGATGTGCCCAGGCGTCGGTAGAGCCACTGGAGCCCCCCGTCTGACGACAGACTTGGGAACATCCCAATGGTAAGCCGTCGGTGACCGCGCCCACCTTGGGAACGTCGATCTGGAGAAGGAGAAGAACGGGAATGGGATCAATTGGTTTTTTGCTTTTCATGTCCAATTGTGTTTCATTGTATTTTTCAATGTATTTCTATAGGTACGGATGGATTCATCTCATCTAGTCTTATCATGTCTTATCTAATCCAATCAAATCGAATCTATCTAAAATTTGAAAGTGAAGGTTAGATGCTCTGTGGAAAAATGACAAAAACCGGTGGTTCTGGTTGATCACCACTTGTAGCCTTTTATACATGATGTTCCCAATAAAAGTGGCCATGTATTTTTTTTTTGGATAGATCCACAAAAATTCTGTTCGCAACGTTTGTTCCTCTGATAGATCCCCATGTTTGTTGGTCAAATCGAACAATTGTCCTCCCACTGTTTGTAGCTGAAATCTCCCATGAAGTTCTGGACCCAATTGGGTTGGTCTGAAGACAGCGTACACCCAAATTTCATGGTTGAGAAAATGCAAGGTGAGGCCCCCAAACAATAGCTAAGTTGATTTATAACTGGGTTAACGGTTAAGTAGGGTTCTTGGGGATATGACTATAGTATAGTTAATGGATTTATAAACCAACTTACAACTGGGGGGGCCTCTCCTTGCAATTCCACCATTACTCAATGGTCATAAGTTGATGGTAAATGCAGGCACTTCCAGGTAGCAAAACCACATCATATTATCCGTGATATCACAATATACATCCACGAAATTATATCGCCACTATCTTCCCATTATATGATATCAGGTACAGTACCAAATCCCAAGTTTTGATCATGTTTGCTCTTTCAATTAGCATTTTTCCACGATGGTTCCCCCTTCAAGTCCCAGTGTTTGGTGAAGCTTCCCATGTTCCACGGCCAGGTCGCGATGTTGACATAGACGCAGATCGCCGCCTCATAGGGCTGCGGTGCTCGCCAGGCACGGTTGCGCCGCGCATGTTCCAAGCGACAGGCGATGTCCAGCAGCGTGGCCCTCTTGTTGTCGCCGCAGTCGATGGAAATCACGCGCTGCTCCGACAAGAAACCCACCATTGTGTTCTGGTCTGGACCATCGCCTCGGGAAAAATAGGGAAAGATGGCAGAAGATATGGATATTGGGGAGCTGATATATCTATCATGTATGTGTATATATATATATATATGTGTGTGCGTGTATCTGTATACATACATATATATATATATATGTGTGTGTGTGTATCTGTATACATACATATATATATATATACAATTATATATATATATACACACTGATACATATAGGCTGTAATATTATGTGTATTTGTATGTTTCGATAATGTTCGATAATGTTTAATAGATATTCTGTTTTGGTCGTCGGACCATCTCCTGGATTTCTTCAAGGGGGAACATCTCGATTCCAAAGACATTAGGACAATTTATGCTACTTCCATCAAGAACAACACTCACCTGGCAAAAATTGAACATATCTTTGAATATTCTGGACGTAATCATGTGACATTATGAGCATATTACGGGAATGTCATGGGAATATTGGTCGGTTGCCCATTTATGCCAACTCCCCGAGCATCTCGTAGGCCCCCTTCGATGGTCTCTGCAAAGAAAGGTCACCAGCAGGATGAAACAGGGAAAACGCCATGATGGGTCGTTTCAACAAGGTGGATGAATATGGTCCCAAGAAAACGGCCATCTATTCGGATTTTCTCAGGTTGGCGAAGTGGTTCGAAACTGTGGGTCTGCAGCAGGGGTATGTGTGCAATATCGAGTCAGAAAGAGGAAACACATACTTCTAGCATATCAGTCAACGTCCTACATGCAGGTTGCACAGCTAGCACAGCTAGCAGGACGCTTATGATAGGCATTCGTGATTTGCGTTGTGTCTCAAGTTGGCTCTACAAATCCACTTCACTGGATCGAAGGCCGTAATCCTTTAAGAAATCCAGGATCAGCCCAGCACACATTGCCACCCTTACCATGCAAAAAGTTAGGTCTGTCTTTGGCATCCCCCTGTACAGCAAAAGATTCAAGTACCAAGCTGTCTATACAATAGGTTTGCCCAGTTAATCCCCCATTAGTCTCTATTTCTTCTCGATGTTTAAGCACTCGGGTTGCTAACAAAAGTTGCCAACCAACCTCAAATCATCCTCCAAGCCCCCCACGAGCCCCAACCCCCAACTTTCCCCAAGTTCCAAGCGTCGACAGGCACACTTCAGAATCAGCGCAATCCGCTGTTCGCTGGGAAAGAGCCGCAGCAGCGACCCCACCACCGCTGTGAGCCACGCCACATCGGCACTGCAGCCTAAGACGTCCTTGGCCTTAGAACGGAAGGCCACCTTGAATATGCGGGAAATCAAGAGGGTTATCATTATCATTATGGATAAAATGGGGATAGATACAACTCATATGATGGTTTAAGGATTGAACAGGGGAAAATGGTGATACTGGTACAATGTGGATATAATTAACAAAATCCATTTGGGGTGTACCGGAAAATAGGGGATGGACCCCCCATGTTTGGCATGGTAATGGGAATATGATGATAGAATATGATAAACCAGTGGATGGGGTACCCCGTTTTCAGACAGACCTTGAAATGGGGTATGGTCATCCCACAAGGAATTGGTTTCCAAACATCCTGGGTATATACATTTCGAATCATGGATTCATGGCCATCCCCCAATATGGGCATATAGATTATGCACTCATACTGCAGGATGGCCATCAATCCATCGTTCGAAATCTATACAATTATATACTGCAATCCAACCTTTGACCATGGCACAAATGAGTAAGAAATCCCCTAAGTGGTTGGTTTTCTGGGAAAAAACATGGGAATTCGGGAGGATCGTATATACTGAATTCTGGTGAGGTCGTGCTGACCGCGCAATGGGGAAGAAACTCAATGAGAACCAGCAGATCTGAATGCACCCCACCCAAAAAAACTACAGCTTTAGAAATTTCTGAGTCCCGGAAGATGGTGAAGATGTTCAACTCCTTTAGTCCGTTGATCTCGAAATAGGAAAAAAAAACCTTAAAGCTCTGTTCTGGTGCTTCTCAGAGCTAATTTTCATTGTTCTTTTGGCATACCCCAGTGTCTCCAATTTGCAAACACCACCTCTTTCCTATCAGTCAACATTCTAAGATGATTCTTGATTCAAACCACAACATCTGACGGTGTTTCCTCCGGGGGTTGTTCTATTTCCACACTCCAACACACCTTTTCCGTGCTTTTCAAACCATGATTCCACCCCTTTGGGTGATGGCGGAACACCCGGCTGACCCCAAAAACAGTGAAAAAAACTCTTGGAACCCAACCTCAGCAAAAAAAACATGGTTTTGTCTGAAAACATATGATGCTTCGATCTCGTGACTGATTTTTGAAAGAAACAAGTGTTCACCAGAATTGCGTAGAATTGTTATATGTGGGGCCTAAATCCAAATTGCTTGGACAAAGCCATATCACAGTGTTCATTATATCAATCAATCCCAGCAAACATCGTTTGTCCCAACAAAAAAAAGTTCTCGCAAACATAATTCCCTTTTTTTTTAATGAAATGGTTGGTTCTATGAAGTACTATGGAAGATGGGTTCGTGGCATGGGGAACACAATATTCCCATGGTGGAGACAACATTCCTATGTGGTTCTTAGTCCCAACTCGGCGGTGCAGCTCCAGTGAACTAGAAATAGGGCCCCCATATCCCCACCTATGTGTGTTCGATGACAAACAAACCCAAACTGAAGATGGTTTTGCTATCCCATAATTGTCCCATAATCATCCCATCAATCCCGTATTCATCCCATGTACATCCATATACAGTAAATATAGAACAGTGATGAATAATGTAGAGATATGGCAGCCCTGAACTCCCCAGCTTTCACCGTTCCAAGCTGCCGCGGTCCGCAGGGTCTCGAAGACGCTCTCGTCCAAGCGGACCTTCTTTTCGAAGCCAGGACGACGCCCCCAGTCTTCACCTGGGAAATGGACTCATGATGAGTATACTATCTAATACTATCTATATGTACAAGCATATATATACATATGTATACATATATATATATATACATATATATATATATATACATATATATATATACATATATATATATATATACACAATGTGGTAGATGTAAAGGTCATTTGCTTATTTACAACATTGTGGTTGTTCAACATGGAAGACTACTGATCGACCAAGCAGTTGGACTATAATCATCTACTGTACCCATTTGCTTTAAAAAATGTTGGGCGGGGGATCGACCCTCTATCAATCAACGAATGGGAAAGGACATCTGTGTGATCAAAAAATATCAGTAGACAAAGAAGGTATGGGTTGTGTTTGGGTTTGTTTTTTGCATGCATGCATGCATGCATGCATGCATGCATGGATGGATGGATGGATGGATGGACGTATGTATGCATGCATGCATGGATGGATGGATGGACGTATGTATGTCTGTATGTATTGTATTGTATTGTATCGTATCGTATCGTCTTGTATTGTATTGTATTGTATGTAATGTATGTACTGTATGTAATGTATGTACTGTATGTAATGTATTTACTGTATGTACTCTATGTACTCTATGTACTCTATGTACTCTATGTACTCCATGTACTCTATGTACTCTATGTACTCTATGTACTCTATGTACTCTATGTACTCTATGTACTCTATGTACTCTATGTACTCCATGTACTCTATGTACTCTACGTACTTTATGTACTATATGTACTCTATGTACTGTACGCAACGTAAGCACCGTATGTACCGTATGTACCGTATGTACCGTATGTACTCTATGTAATGCATGTACTCTATGTACTCTATGTACTCTATGTACTGTATGCACCGTATCTACCGTATGTACCGCATGTACCGTATGTACTGTATGTACCATATGTACTGTAAGTACTGTTATATAATGTATGTACCATATGTACTGTATGTACTGTATGTACTGTATGTACTGTATGTATTGTATGACTGTATGTACTGTATGTACTGTATGTACTGTATGTACTGTATGTATGTATGTACTGTATGTATGTAATGTAATGTAATGTAATGTGATGTAATGTGATGTAATGCAATGTAATGTTATGTGATGTTATGTAATGCAATGCAATGCAATGCAATGTAATGTAATTAGTGCATGTATGTATGCATGTATGCATGAATGTACTGTATGTATGTAATTAATGTTTGTAATTCATCTGTATGTACATAGAACCACCAGGTAAACAACTCAACAGCCGTTGCTGGCTACTTATGAACCCAGACAAGCCACAGAGGATCTCGTGGTACACCTCAGCGGAGGCAAAAAGGGGTGAAAGGGGTGGCATCATGGGGGTACCCCAACAGCTGGATGGTTTATGATGGAGAATCCAAAAAAGAAAAAAACAATGATTTTAGGGGTACCCGGTACCCCTATGACTTAGGAAACACCATGAAACACACAGTATCAACTCAAGATATAGTGGAACATCACCAACCCTCATGTGGCTGCCACGGGAATGCGCAAGTAGAATGTGGTCCTAATGGGTCTTTGCGAAACAAAACATAAAACTGTATGATCAACAAAGGTTCCGGATATAATGATAAACATGCGGAAAGGGCCATAATGTGATGGTATAAGATGTAAGCAACCAACACGGATGCATTCAGCATATGCATGGAAACAAGAGGAACAAGCGACTGTTCTGGCTGATGCAAATTTTGAGTGATATACGTCAACTGGTTCCAGGACTCTGCTTGGATTTGCAACCACCATCCAAGATGGACTTACCGCCAGGGCACCAGGGTTGAAAGCTACTGTACTTTTTTTATAAACACCCTATGACTGGGAGAATAGCTGGCGATGGAAAAATCCATGAGCATATCCCATTTAGATCTGCACCATTTCATGTAGATTTGTCGGTGATGGGAAAGATTGGGACTTCCCATCGCCAGGTTCAATTGCAAAAAAAGCATTCAAACGCCTCAAAGCTGCTTTCAATTTGACATTCATGCGGCAGTGTGGATATTTCTTTGATCTACCTATGATTTAAAAATGATTAGACTGACATCACACCAGCAAAAAATGCATTTGGCCCGCATCCACATGCGTGCATAGATGATCTTCCCAGCTAGTAGATGCTTGAAGGGGACAACTTGCTAAGCATGGTCACCAAGCACTTGAGACTCGGGATGAGTTGGGTTACGTTCACCTGTTATGTGTGAATAGAGATAGATATCATGTTTGGTTGGTTTCATACCCACCTGTCGTCGGCAAAACTGTTCGTAAGCAATCTTAACCAACCATCATGGCGACCAATCCAGGGATGCAGCAATCGTCCGCGCCCCCAACTTCTGGCTGGTTCAAGCCACAAACCACCATCTTATAAACCATCCAAGATTCAAACTTTCTATGGTTGGCCAAAAAATCTACAACTGGTGTGCGTCTTACTCAGTTACAGTAACACCTCTATGGAATGAATTTCCAGCACACCCTGCTGCAGCTACTTCTTGCGACTTGCCAAGTGAGTTCATGTGACTTACACCTTCCCATATATTGATGGTTTGATAGCTCATCTTTGGCCAGCGCATAATACGTTTCACAGTCTGGCTCGGAATACAATAATCCTGTTAGTTTGGAATACAAGTGATACAATGAACTACAGACATTGTAATCCCTTGCCCCTGAATATTAAACATTCCCCAGAACCCATGGTGGATGTATGGGATGAAATCACATATTCAGCGGACCATACCCATTTATGCGAATATGGAAGATTGGCTTCATAACCGTTCTTCACTTGTTCCAGCCACTACCAACAATTAAGATTAAGCCATCCCTTAGGAAATCCCTTAGGAAATCCCATAGGAAATCCCATAGGAAATCCCTTCACATAACCCCATCCGCTTCACCGCGGCACGTCGTCGTTGGCCCTGGGGCTCTGCCCCGGCAGCCGCCCGCGCAACGACGCCTTGAGCCTTCGCTGCAGCAGCGTCATGGGCTCCGGCGGCGCCGCGCCCACGGGGACGCCCAGACGCCCCGTCTCCTGCGGCGTAACGAGGGCGGAAGGCTGGAAATCTCCGGAAATCTCCAGAGATCTGGCGCTCTTTTTGAGGCAAAATGGATCAAAATGAGTTGTTTTCTGATGTTTGAAGCAAAACATGGTGGAGACAAACAAAAGACAGTTGTTGAAGCAAGGAACATGGCAGAAAAGACAATGAAACTGGAGAACGAAGCAGAAAAACGGTGGATAAAACCCAAAACACGGGATGCCATGGTTGCAAAGAATGGATACTGGGTACTGTGACCAACAAACACTGAAGTTGGACCAACCACTACCATCGGTACTGGAACCTTTAAAAATGATTGTTTACAAACAAGACAATGGTACTGTAGGCAATGACAATTGGGACGAATTCGTTCTGAAAATTAGGGTTAAGAGTTGAGGGGGGTTATCCGAGTATCCGATGTTTGGCCGGCCTTTTTTAACCGATTGTTGGACACGAAGCTTCCGACCAAGGCACCATGACAATGATCAAGTGTCATGGTGCTTTCAAGCCGAAGATTTGTCTTGGCTCAAGGACCCAAGGGAGTGCGACGGTGCATCCCACTTACTAAGTGGGTAATAACCCTAGTATATGCCAGTTATGTATGAAAATGAACAGTAGTTAAACGGAATACACGTGGGTTCTAGCCATTTACTAACTTGGATGCACCCCGCAAGTAGAAGGACATAGCAGATTTTCTTGGGTCATGATTCCAAAATGTCCTGCCAGTCCTACCATTCACAGTGCCGCAACTTCAATGAATCCTCCAGATGCTCCCTGTGTATCCCTGTATGGTACATTTACAGTACCAACATCTACCCCTCAAAAATTGCTCAAATGTAGATAAACATCCTATGTTGGAGCACATGGGTGTGTCTTTTGCAGGGTTTCACTACATGTGTAAATGTCGGGAGTATCATCATATTTCTCAATTCCTTGCTTTCACAGACAATCCCCCAACAAAAAAGCTGTTTGACTTGGACCGGCAACGCTGCTCCCTCCAGGCCTCTGCGTAGAGTCTAAGCAAGTCCTGGAGCAAACCATTGCCAGAGGCGCCGTCGCTGTAGGAGTGTGTGATGCCGGTGTAGATGTACCAAGTGACCTAAACTACATAGAGTCTTCCAACACAGGTCCCAAAGATGCCCCGGGCAGGGTCCAGGGGCTACAAAATCATTGGTTTCCTTAGTATGATAGACCGGAAACTCTTGGATTTTGATATGGTGATCTTGATGGTCCGGGACGTTTGGAAAGACGCATCATGATTGTCAATGATCTTCCTATGTTTATGTTTTCAGGTTGTTGGCCATCATTACCCCCAGTTTTACCCACCAGTTCTTGGGCAGTTGGGTACCCCATCCGTTTGCAGCACCGCCCAGGGACGTCTGAAGGTGCAAGCTGCCTTACGGCTTGGTCCAAGGGCACATCGCTTGGGAGTTGGATACCAGGTCTCACCAAGGGATAGACGAAGATGTGGAAGGGAGAGCCTCGAAAATGGATCCATGGACAGAAAATCCCCAAAATGGAGGATGATGGAGGGATATCTGGGAAAATCATCTATAAATATGGAGGATCCATTCTAACCAATATCCAAGTGGATTGTCTGGAGACCTCAACTAGCAGCCGGGATTCTTAAACATCCTAAAGCATGTTATTGGATCTTTGGAGGATCCAGTCAGTCTGCCTCGATTCCCAAGGGAACTTCCTTTCACTGGTTGAAGATACCAAGATACATACCTCACATGACTCTGAGCGGATCTGCCAACAAAAAGGTCCTTCTTCGGCCAAGCAACGTTGCTTGCTGCGCAGGGTGGCGGAATGTTTGAACATGTAGTCGTCGTCCGAGAGTCTCTCCTCTGGATCTTTCACTACATCACTGTGCAGTGGCAGGTCGATCTGCACCTCAACACCATGATCCGGGCGCAAGGTGGTTCAACATCGGATCCCAAACGAAAAATGTGTGATCATGTCTTGTCAAAAGAAAGAAACAGAAACCCAATTGTTTGATGCTAAAATCCACATGGTTGATGGTTAAATCATGTGAAATCATCAGAAAAATCATGTTAAATCCCCAGTTTTTGATGCTCAAATCCCCCCTCCCCACCGCTACCAATCGTTTCTGCTGCGGCGCCCGCGCGTCCGGGTTCAGAAGCGTACGAGGCCAAGCCCCCAGCAACATCCGCTCGACCACGCGTCCGGCCAGGGTCCAAGCAGGCGAGGAGGAACCGTAGGAGGAGCAGATCCTGTTCCGCCCAGGGGGATTGTTTAATCCGCAATGAATAGCATAATGATCGGGTTTCATGCTTTACCGGGATATAATTTGATATAATCCACCTGGGATTTCAACAATGAGTACTGGGACTTCATCGCCGGGGTATAATGGTATAATCCAGTAATAAATGAAATGTTTGATGCGATTTCATATTTTCCTCCAGGGGGTCTAAGTTGGACCATCGCAAGTGGAGAAAGTGGACCCAGATTTTGACGGGCGATCGAGGGGTGTATAAATGAAATGGGATGATGTCCAGTAATATCCCATTACTGGATTAAGTCCCATTTACTACTATATGTATATAGATAATGGAAACCTGCAAGTGTCTGATGATAGAAAATCATGCTGGAACTGATGTTGTAAAGTGTCTGGTGATGGTTTATGGATTTAGACCAGCTGGATTTTAATGCGGATACAACTTGTAATACAACGGGAAAATCATCTATAGATTGTACTTTTGATGGGATGCTTATGGGGATTTAATACCATGACAAATATATATACATACATATACATATATAAGCATATATATATATATTGGGATTCCATGGGATTTTTGAGTGGGATTTAATGGGATATGCAACCAACCAT
Organism: Symbiodinium sp. clade C Y103; assembly: GCA_003297045.1. Lineage (NCBI taxonomy): Eukaryota > Dinophyceae > Suessiales > Symbiodiniaceae > Cladocopium > Cladocopium sp. clade C. The sequence continues at coordinate 175,180 of BGPT01001106.1, forward strand.
AACTAGTGATAAGACCTATATATATATAGTTAACCCAGGCATCTCCATCCCCTGTTCATATCAAACACCCTAAATTGGTATGGTCCCTGACATATGTGACCTCCTCCCCGACATCTACCGTGGTTTCTGGGGAGTGTTTAATATCACAACGGGTGCAATATAGTTATTACCCGTTTACTAACTGGGATGCACCCCCAAGTAATCAGGATTGACAGGTATGCATCAGGGGATATAACACATACATAATTGGAGTATAGTAATTGTGTATATGGAATATGGGAATATGGAGATACATTTTCTGTGTAGATGCATATATGATATATATATATATATATGTATGTATATATGATATATATATATACATATATATATATATATGTATGTATATATGATATGTATATGTATATGTATATATGATATATATATATATATATATGTGTGTGTATATATGATATATATATATATGTGATATGATATGTGTAAATATGTATATATATATATGAATGATATATATATATATGTGTGTGTGATGTATATATATATATATATGTATGATATGTATATATATATATATGTGGGTGTTATTGTTATATAACCAACATTAACCAACCATGATATGGATTTAAGTTAACAACAAAAACTGGTATTGAACCACGAGAAAATGGGGGATTTCTTCATCTTCAGACACACCCAAACGATCCGAAATGGGGGATTGAAGTTCCCAACAAGGCGATGGAGTATGAAATCCAGTGGTGCATATTAGTATAGTGCCTTCTTAAAAATCCACATGTTTGGCATCAATTTGATTTACTCAGATTTTTTGAAAGCCCCAAGTGAGCTACGGCTCAGGCCTCTGGCTTTTACTCTGTTGCACCACAATATGGGTCTTCCGCGGACACGTCCGCAAAGCTTCCACAGCATCCACGGGGCTTGGGGGTACTTCAAGCCCATGACCAAATGAATACATCATGAGGATTCATGAGGGTTTTCGTAGCTGCCAAAATTGTTCATGATCTTGAACCATATCCCAATCTTTCTAGCTAACTCCAGGTCACTTCACCCAAGATGCGTGTCCCCCTTTGTTTAAGTGGTTCGGAATCCACATTGTTGACACGATGTATTTGATGCATATGCATAGTTTTACTCATGCTTGCCAATTTATCTATTTCTTGAACCATTCATTGGGCAGAGAATACCATCTTACATATGTATATGTTAAATGTAGATATATGCACGCACATGTTATTCCAATCGCAACCACGATTTCCTTCCCATCAAGAAAAGAAAACAACTGCCTTTCCCTGGCAAATCATAGATCCCTTGCAAAAAAAAAATCCTTTGGTTTGGTATGAGCGTCTCCACATTTAATCCACTACTACTCAGTTCCAGTGTTGAGTCAGGCATGCCCGCGTAAAGTCAAACATCCGCGCGGGCACGGCTCAAATGCGTGAAGTGAGGCAAACGATCAAAATACAATGGTATAAATGATACAATAAACTATATTATCTATGTCTATATACCACATTCATCTATCAACTGCAACTATATTCAACCATAGTAGATTCCACATGTTTCACACCCAAAACGAGCATGTCCCAGTCCCTCAACCAAGCATCAGTTGCCACATGCTCGCCGCCCGGTCCATGGCTTCCCGCAACGCTGCGTCCGGGCTCAGCGTGGTGCGCAGCGCCGAGTGGCGCCCAACCAAGCGATCCACTGCGCGCTGCAGGGCCTCCAGGTCCAAGTGCTCCGCGCCGCCGTAGCGGACGTACCAATCCTGGAACCATGTCACGGGGCCCGGGCGGGCGGAAAGGTGGGCTGAAAAGTGGAGGTTTTGCCCGTGAAAAATGGGTGTGAGGATGATAGATAGCATATTCTAAGCAAGAAAATTGGGGATTTTAAAGTGATTGAGAGCTGGTTTACATGTGAAGTTGGTGCAAATCACTACAATAAGTGTTAGGTTGATAGTAGATACATCGCTCTAGTGTATGGGGGTCTATTAACCAATAAACACAACTGGGGAGCACCAGCGTGATAAAACAAAGAAATGGTGCAGTTATATAGAAGGTTGGAGCAACGAACAGTTGAGTCGCTATTTATTTTGTGCTTGGAGGGAACAATCATTGGGGATCTGAAGAAATTAAACGATGGGCAAAGGCAAGTCCGATCAACAGTTGGCAACTTGGCTGAAAGATATTCTCAAAAAATGCTGTGATGCTTATGAAAAAAGTGGATCTGATGTTTTCTATTTGCTTGGCAAATGATAGTGTAGATCCTAAGCTGGATATACCCTCCGTTAATTCAACATAGCTATTGAATAAATCATTGAACTAAATGGGTCATGTTCAATGGCAAACTGTTTAATTAGAAGTACCAGAGGGTATTCAACAAATCACCATGTTTGATCATTTTTGTAGATGTTTTTCCCAGCTATTGACCTCCATTTTTTCGGGGATCGTCCATTACTCAGACATGGTTTTCCGGAAGAATTCACCCAGTCTAGTCCTTTACATTATGATTATGTAACTGTAATTGTATAATAACCATCCCTCTTGGATAATCTTGGATGATGGTTCGTGTAATATCTGTATAGTAATTAACCATATACCAACATGATTTATTGAGACCAATATTATACCAACATCATCCCAATACTATTGACCTTGCGAACCCAGCGGTTTTTTTCACTAACGCCAAGGGACCACTGGTGCCTTCCCAAACTCCATCATGTAGAGACGATAGGCGCCCTCTTCGTCCGGAAGCTCAAGCTCATCTTGCTCCTATGAAAACGGTTGGTGGTTTCTTTATGAGGACCCCCAATAGTAGGGGGATATTTCATGGGGATACAATGGGAACATAATGGCTGAAAATGCACCTTTGATAATCAATTTACCTCTTAAAGCCAGTGTGGGAAGCTTATGGGAAGAGTATGGAATGGTAGTATCATATGGTCGAAGGAAGTTTAGAAGTGAAACTTCCGACAATATGGACAGTTGAAAAGCAGAGGTGAGAAAAGTCAGAAGTGAGAAGATCAGAGATGAAGA
>BGPT01001106.1:178252-195861 GCA_003297045.1 Symbiodinium sp. clade C Y103
TAGTCAGTTAGTTAGTTTTTTAGTCAGCTAGTGAGTTAGTCAGTTCGTCAGTTAGTTAGTTTGTTAGTTAGTTAGTTTGTTTGTTAGTTAGTTAGTCAGTTAGTCAGTTAGTCAGTTGGTCAGTTAGTCAGCTAGTCAGTTAGTCAGTTAGTCAGTTAGTCAGTTAGTCAGTTAGTCAGTTAGTTAGTTAGTTAGTTAGTTAGTTAGTCAGTCAGTCAGTTAGTCAGTTAGTCAGTCAGTCAGTTAGTCGGTTAGTCGGTTAGTCGGTTAGTCGGTTAGTCCGTTTGTCAGTTTGTCAGTTAGTCAGTTAGTCAGTTAGTCAGTTAGTCAGTTAGTCAGTTACTCAGTGAGTCAGTTAATTAGTTTGTTAGTCAGTCAGTCAGTCAGTCAGTTAGTCAGTTAGTCAGTCAGTCAGTTAGTCAGTTAGTTAGGCAGGCAGATAGGTAGACCGATAGATAGGCCGACGCTCCAACCACCTTTTGATCCATCAGTGGGTTCGCTCTGCCATCCATCAGTCACAGCAACGAACCTCTCCTATAGGTTTGCCATTTTTGAAACTTCCGCCACCGCCTTGTGCGGTACNTGGGTTCGCTCTGCCATCCATCAGTCACAGCAACGAACCTCTCCTATAGGTTTGCCATTTTTGAAACTTCCGCCACCGCCTTGTGCGGTACTACTGGTATCATCATTGGGGGTCGCTCTAGATTCCATGGATCAGGGCTGATTCACGGAGACTGTTTTCGGGGACTTGGATGTCGCGGATCCTCCAAGCAGATCCCATTTCTCCCATCCCGCTCCTGCGCACCCTCCTCTTCCAGTGCCCGCGCCAAGCTGGTCACGTCTTGACATCGCAACACCAGGGCTGGGGAGACGCGAAGGCCCAGCTCGTAGCGAGCCAACTCGGCCAAGCGAATGGCTTGCCTTGGAGAAATGGTGATGGCCCCATTGATGGACCTTTTGGGGCGTTGAACATCTGTTTCTCCAGGAGTTCAGAGGATCCATTGTATTCCACCGATTCTTGGAGTGGTGGCTATGCATAGGGGGAAGGGCATTAATCACTGCAAATCATCTTGAGTTGGGTGATCCCAACGAATCCGCCAGGATTTTGTTGATCCAGGGTTGGAGCATTCAGGAAATATTACTGTTCTTTCCAAAAATACAAGGAAAAATTATCTGCAGTTCTTCAACTTCTCCCACTCCCCATCAAAAAAAGCCCAGAAACAGGGAGTCCAACGCCAGCTGCGGTGCTTCTCCCCCCACTTGCGTCACCAGCAGCGCCAGCGCCCCTGCCACTCCGCCGTCTGGCCCTTCGCCACCGTTGGGCACGTGGGTTCCCGCGGGGGTTCCTGCGGGGGTTCGCGACTCAGGTGGAAGCACGGCGGGGCGGACAGGTTCCCAGAAGCTCAGGATGGAGAGGTTGCCGCCATGTCTCCTGGGTCTTTTTGGAGGGAAACATAGGGAAGCAACATGAAGCAACTAGGTTCTTGGTGATTGATTTGGAATGACCATCTTCAACCTCAGTGGAGTGTTCCAAATAAACTGGGTGAGATGTGGTAAAACACAACACATTTGAGCGTTCGCAATGGTCACCCATGAGAGGTGCAGGGAAGCTTCGGCTGCAATGGGAGACCCTTCAAACTACGGCTTTCCCGACCAAAACTATTCTTCCATCCATCCATCCGTCCATCCATCCATCCATCCATCCAACTATCCAACTGACAATGAAACCAAAGTTTTGCAGGCGTGTTCCAGAAAAATGCCAAAATTAGATTGATAAGTAGATGGATGGATGGATGGATGGATGGATCGATCGATCGATCGATAGATAGAGTAAGGAATCCTTAAGAAAACCAATTCGTAATTTGGGGGGCTCCATTTCTTCTAGTCCATTTGGACGCGGGCTGGAATGTTGGAGCGACACTGCCACCTGCCGACAAAGGGTCATCCTTCGAACTGAAAACTGTGGCTCAAACCTTGCGGAGTTCTTCAGAAAGATTCTCTTCAAAAGAAGTTTTGGAATGCTCCAAATCAAACACTGTTTTGGGTCGAACCATTGGAGCCAAATCGTCCCAAATCAAATGGAATCAGCATCTCCCAAAGGTGTCCCCAACACGGTAACTGGTGGCCAAGTTTCGAGTTCATGCACACGTTGACCCATCGGTTTTCAGATCCCCAGTCGTACGCCACCTCATTGGTGATTTCTTTGCGGCCCCAAAATTCTCCCAATTGTGATCAGGTTTTTTGGTCCTTGCGTAATTATCATCCACAGCGGAAAAAAGATGAACAAAAAAACTTCAAGTTTCAACAGTTTCAACCTTCCAGTAGCCCCCTTGACCAAGCCGACCAAGCCACATCGTATTTATTGAAGCGCAAGCTGGCATCAAAGGGCGGCTTATCCAAGACCGGGAACCGCCGCAGAATCCAGCGACGGAGATAGGATGCGTCCCAGGTGGACCGGGAGATAAACTCGTCTCGACACCATTTTGGAAAGCTGAAGATATAAGCTAAGGGCCTCAGGCTGAAAAAACGTGACTATATAATATTTAATAGATGCCCCCTTTTCTGAGATGTTCAATGATGTTCATCTTTGCAGTCAAGGTCATATTCTGATCTATGCCAACTTGTGAATGTGACTGGTACTTGGTGGAAGATATATAACACCAAAATGGGCGAGTGATGGGATATCATAGCGATACAATCAGGTTTCCAAACCAATAGATTGTTGCTTGGTGGATAATCGCTCAGGAAAGCGAGATTTTGGGCCATGTGAAACCAGGATTCATCGCAGCTTGGTTGATCGACATAGGGGTACTATTTCCAACAGACATTTGTATCATGTGTATGTGTATATATATATATACACACATACTGTAATATGTATAATAGATAATAGACAGATATATAATACATATACGTATATATTTACAGTTATGACCTTGGTGACCTTAGGGTACCCCGTATTTGATTAACCAGGCCTCATCAATCACGTCTTGACGCTACCAGCGGCCCTGCCCCTCAAAAAACAACTAGAGTCGTTCAAAGCTCCCCTGGCCCTATTCAAAGGGATAATATTCAGCTTTACACAGGTGAGAGGAAGTTCGGCCAGGAAAAAGCACAAAAAAAATCTAGGTAGCCAAAAAAGGAAGTATTGGTGATATTTTAAATTAGAATAAATAAAAAAGAAAAAGAAAAAACTAGAAAAAAATACAAAAATAAAAAAATATATACATAGGTTGTTTTGGGCCCATTTTTTTTTGCAATACTACTTTGAGCAGGGCGCAGGGTACCCTTCTTCTCAACAACCTCGTCCCACACCCCACACCACAGGAAAAAAAACATCATAGGAAAAAAATGGAAAACATGTTTTTTCATATTTTGTTTGGGCCCGTTCCACTAATTTGTCAGACATGGTAAAAATCATTTAAAAAAACATTTAGCCATAGAAACCTTGATTAGAGCCTCTCTGAATAGATACCCAGAGATGAAGAAAGATAGAGTATGTGACTTCTGACAACCATCTTACCTAATCATATCTGCTTGTTGAATATGCCGAGTTGGTATCCGGTCAAAATCTCCAGCTACAATCCTAACCTGCATCTCTACACAAAGACTTGTATAAGTCAGATTCCCATCTGTCCATGTATGTGGATATGGTTCCAAATTAGGTACCTAAATTGGATTGTTAATACTCCAAATTGACCAAAATCAACGATTTCGGCCCATACCCTAGTGGGTTTGTCTAAAAATCATCGCTTAAAACCTCATGTTCCCCACTTTAATGGTCATAATTTCAGTGTCAATCCCTCTTTTTGGACCCACCTCTCCATCTCTTTCCATCTCTTTCCACCAATCCCCTTCAAGCCCATGACCAGGCACAACCCCAACAGGAAGCGCAGTCTGCTTGGCAGAAACCACACATATCTGCTCAGTAAGCCCAGTAGAATGGCGGAGCTCAAATGACTTCCAGTGGTGGAACTCCGAAGCTGCGACCATGCACCCGTGAGACATAATGACAAAAAGCCTGAGGCTGAAATGGCATCACCTCAGTGAGCGGAAAATGCAGGACTCGAAAATAGAGGTACTCTACATTACTGTACCATATAAAGTCATATTTTGAGGGGGCATATCGGCATATCCCCTGTAGGCCCATAGCTACCTGAAACGGCAGTGACCGGCTTGGTCGGCCGCATCGACGAGGGAAATGTTTCAGATGTTTCACCAATCTCTGTGTAGATTCTTGGTGAAATTAGTGTGAATATGTGTGAATCATATGTTTCCGTCGGGAAATGCAAAACGACGGAATAAGCAACCGAGATCGTAGGTGGACCCAAATCCAAGCAAGAACCGAAGATGCATGCTGTGAAGAGGTGGCTATTCTTCGGTTGAATGGCGTCATGATGAGGGGGTAGGCCAACTGAACCCGCGGCAAGTGTCTATCCATTTGGACAATTTAAAATGAATCCAAAATCTGATTCAAAGCAACATACCCTCCTGTAAACTAACATGCCTATGGAAAATCTACCATTTTTAGATCATTTCCCAGGGAAACTCATGGATTTCCATCGGTTTTTTGAATGTTTTCTGGAGGATAGCCATCAATTCGGAGGCTCAACAAAGGCCTCAAAGGGCCATAGAGTCGCCCCACTTTGGATCCCCATCGTCTCTGATGTGGCCCAGGTACGATCTCGCAACCAAGAGATGGTCGCCAAGCACATGAGAATTGATGGCCGCAGCAGCACATTTGGCGTCAACAACGCCAGTAGCAAAAACATATCCTGCAGCCATTCATGAAATATGTACTTAAATGGAAAATAATGGGATCTAAGAATCTAAGCAGTAAAAACATGTATAGAGTTGAGATGTTGACCAACAAGAATTAGTTGGTGAGCAACCCCGAACTCTGCAAGAACCTTTGTATGAATCTCTCTCCATTTTTCTTTGTGGATTGAAAGAAGATTTAAACTTCGATAAAAACAAAGTACAAATTATCTGAAACCAGCACCCGGTCACCGGTGGCCCCAAGGGCATGTGGAACACCACCCACTTGTGTCGAGGCTTTCCCAGTTGATGCCACACAAACAAGAACGCCGTCCTCACCAACGGGGTCGCATCTAGCCAGGGGCGGCTGACTCCACGAAAAACCGTGGGTCCAAAATTCCCGTGGACTGACTGTCATCTAAAAATCATTGGGTTCATTCAAGGGAAAGCAATCCAGGAAAATTTGGACGGCGGTAGTTGTGTGAGAGTCTGACAAGAACGCCTGGTACAACTGTCAGAAAATCACATCGAGAGGTAACATGGACAAGTCTGGTGGTTTTCAGAATTTTGAAAACAGATTAGCTCTGGGCATTGGAGGATGACCACATTTATGTGGCTGTGTGCCTGAAATGATCCATAAACTCCGTAAGCCTTGCAGCCGTCCAGGAATGACCAACTTGATGGTTCATGTTGCAAGAATATCTGCTTTCAGTGGCATGTGACAAGGTGTTTGAAAAAATATATTCCATCTAATTCAGGATGAATGTATACACTTATATACATGCTTGTGATCTATGATGATCACATACATCCATCGCATCCAAAAAAATGTCCAAGACTTCCCTCCAGTCTCCACCATCCCTGCATTTCTGATCCCGACTTTTTCCTACCCACATCTATGACCCTTCATGAACTTAGCTTTTCCTTTTTTTGTAATTTGATGTATATACAATTATATACATACATGTACTGTATATTGTACGTGTGCCTGCCTGCTGGCCTGCCTGCCTGCTGCCTGGCTGGCTGGCTGGCTGACTGTCTGTCTGTCTGTCTATCTGCCTGCCTGCCTGCCTGGCTGGCTGGCTGTCTGTCTGTCACGTGCGTATATGTATGCATGTATGTATGTGTGCATGTGTGCAGATCCACTTCAATACTCCGCGGATAGGTATACAGATCAGCATTTTCCAAAATCATCAGCTACTTCCCAAAAACAAAAATACTACACCAATGGTTTGTCTAGCAGTAGGGCACTTGGGTACCCAAAATCCAATAGTTTAAAAAATCAATTTACCATGGTCATTCCCATGTATTGGGGATGAATTCCCCATGTTTGGACAAACCTGTACAGTATCATAGTCTTGGTTCCATTATCGTAGTCCCATCCTATCATTTGTCCCAACAAATTTCCCACATAGTATGCAATTCCCATAAAATAGTATCTTTTGTATCCCCCCAATTGTGTTAATTGCCTTCCCGCAAATCCCAAACATAGGCAAAATCCAAGAAATTCCTCCAGGTCTCCAATTCACCAAATCCAACGGTTTCAAACATCTTTAGAGTAGAAGTAGTTTGAAGCGTCAATGGCCCCCAAACGGACTAAAAGCGGGAAAACGGGTAGCACAGCGCCACCCGCAACCTAACCAAAAGACAGACAGCCTCAGATAAACCCGCTAAGTCTTCGGCTATGTTACACCAAGATCACCAGCCTTCATAAAACAGACCGCCAGACCATCCATACCTACTTCGAAAAATCCTGTCTATCCCATTTTGTTCCCACAAGTCCTACCTAAAAAAACATCTCAATGAGTTCCAAAAATTCCTCCAGGGTTCCAGAGATACGGCAACTTTAAGAGTCTCCAAATGATCATCTTCCAGTTCCCCTGCAGCCGTCCCACTGCCACCGCCAACACCAGGACGAAAACGTGCCAGGCTGCGTAGCCTTGGAGCTTTGGATCAGGGGAGCGATCAGGGGTAGCCACCAAAAATATCGAAACATTGGGGTTTGTTTTGGGGGTTGATGATCTTGGTTGTTTTGATATGTTTTGATGATGTTGATTGTTTTGACTACTATTACCCAAATTCCAACACCTTCAAAGACTGTTATTTGGGGTTGGAACAAACACCTTCTCAGAAGGGAAGGTATTTGGAGTGTAGGGTATCAAGGGATTCGCCTACCCAATCCTGGCCAATCACATCATTTTTGGGGGTTTGCCCAGAAATGGGGGATTGAACCCACACTTGACATTGAATAATGAGGGAAATCGTGACAATCCATTGACATTTGGGCATGTGAATCCCACTTTGCAAGTCGTTCATAACCATGGAAATAACCCAGTTATAGGTTGGATAATGGTGATTAAGCAGATACTAACTTGCGTGGGCATCAAAGTGGCTGATGCTCCCAACCACTTACTGTATTTTGAAGTGTTGCTGGGGATATATGAGGGAACATATTACGGTATTCAAGAAACTGGGACACCCCTTGCGCAGGTTGCATGTGTATATGGGGGACAAAATAACATCTATCAAAAAGTTTAAGAACATTTTTTGGTACTAGCTACTAGTTTAATCCCCATCCACGAGTTGCGCCCCAAAACTGGCGTTCTGGCAACAAAAAAACTACATTCCACCTGAAACAGCAATTTATTTCGTATCTCCCACTTTGGAATACTTCTAATAGTACAACGTCAACCCCTAGTTCCATGCTGATAGGGTATGTTGACAAGTCATATCCAACTTTTGGATCTTGCTCACCTCTTCATCACCATGTCTGGTGGTTGCTTTAGGCAGGTTGATCATTTCTCTGCAGATTGTAGCCCCAACTCTTTCATCATTCCCATGTTACATTTATAACTTTATGACACACATATGATGTATACTACACCAGGACAAAAGTTGTTCCTCTTGGGAGCTTCCCACAACCATTTCCCCGTAATGTCCATCAAACTCGATCCGCCACACACGCCACACGAAATGACCCTTGAAATCTGATCCGCATCATGATGTCGTATTTCGTGGCGTCATTGATGGAAAAAGAAGTATTCCTCTTGAGGTATTTCATATATATATATATGTATATATATATATATATAAAGAACGATTCGGTAGAATGTATATCATATTCATCCATATACATCCCTCCACGTCCTGGACAAATCAACAAATCCTCATCCAGAATCACAACCAGATCCACAACCTTTGACCATCTTCCTTTCATGATAGAGATAGATATAGATATAGATATCACTATAATCCCATTAATCCCATTAATCACCATTAATCACCACTATTCACCACTATCCACCATTCTCAACCATTATGAACCATTAACCACAATATTGCAACATATTGCCACTATTAACCCCTGAATAGATATAGATACCGTCTCCCACATCTTCCTTTTCGGGCAACCTTTCAGCATCTTCCTCTGCACCATCTTCAGCTCCCGGTTCCACTTCGCCTCGCGAGACTGACGTTCGGCCACATCCTCCCGCAGGGCTTGGCGATCCACCTGCGCGAAACACCCAATGAAGCCAGTGGATACCCTCTGGTAAACTAACATAGCTACGGAAAATCACAATGGTGAATGGGAAAATCAACTATAACTGGCCATTTTCAATAGCTATGTTAAATTACCAGAGGGTACCTATGAGGATGAAAGAATCATGTGGTAAACCCAAGAATCATGTGGCTGCCTTTTCTTCTGACATCCAAGTTCATCTGGTGAAAAACCCATGATGTCAGAAAATAGATGGAGTAATGTGGTCAACCCAATGCCATAGTCAACATCACCAATACAGGTTTATGAAATTGGGGATACCCCCTAATAAGATCTCACGAAACTGACCTAACTTAGCGTTCTCATACCTTACCCCTTTTATTTGTGACATATTTTGAATCCACAAGGATGGGTGAAAAGTGTCAAAACACCTAGGTTGGTGATGAAAAAGAGATCTTGAGAAATGTGTGGTGTATTGTTGCGTCACCCCGGTTCCAAAATGACTGTTCGTCAATGAATCATCAACAACTCATGATAGAATTTCAAAATATGCGCAACAAGCACAACCAATCAGGGCCAATTGGATTAATTCCCGCTCCTGCTTTAAAAATGACCATAATTCCTTAACTGAATATCTAGAATATGTATCTATATATATATATACACATACTATATACGTATATATATATATAAATCAGGTATGTACACATACTGGATATTATATACTTACTTACTTGTGCTTAGTAGGGAGTGGGGGAATGGGATGATCTTACGTTTAGCACCATCCATCGACGCATTTTTCGCCTTAGAGGTGACGGGACGTAAGGGCAGGGAGGACCAGAGCCGCAATTGCGAGATGCCCAGGCCCAGTAAGGTCTGCATGGCCTGCTCCTGGTGACAGAAAATGGAGATTGGGAGAGGAAATTATAAAGGGCTCTTAGTGTGAGATTGAGGAATAATTTGGTAGACCCAACAATACACCTACCATTTGGCTCATTTGGGGATGGTTTATATAACATGATATAACCCATGTATGGTGATTTTGGGGATGAACTATTATTGGATTTACCACATTAGAACAGATCAAACAAAAAGTTCCCCTTTGGTCGTCTCTTGTGGCCAGAGGCTAGATGGAACAGATGAAACAAGCAGAGGTGGAGCATTGATGGTTTCTACATCTGCTAGTCAGCTTTGTCTGACATCTATATCACCTTTCCATCCATGGACCTTCATGTATATAAATTATATATATATACATATAAGACTTGACTAAATGGTATGCGTAAAAACCACTATAAACCAAAGCAATGGATGAGGCTGAGGTCTGGCATTTCCCGGAACTGGCCAAAAACGTCTACAAAGTGGGAACACATTCTGGAAGAAATGCTAACAGTGGGCCAACAGAACAGGATCTGGAGAAGAGCTCCCACAATTCAACCATTTTCTGGAACGAACACACATATTTCTGATAGAGGGTGACCTTCAGGCTGTCTGGAAAAGGCTGTGTTTACACTAAACAAATCCAAGAAAAAAAACTCGAACAACCGGTTTGCGGGTTTAGAAAATGCATATGCATGCATGATCTGTGTGTATCTCCTAGTTTATTTGAGCGAAATAAAACATGTAGACAAGACTATATAAGTGGTGTAGGTCCAGCGAAATGAAAATATGGAGACATGATTGTTCTGTTCAATGTCCAGTGCGTCATTTTTTAGAAAATCACTGAATCGTGCCACCCTTCACGAAATGGGACATTTGAAAATATATCGATTTTATCCTTACCGAATGGTTCAGGCGGTTTAAAAATCCATAAAATTGGCGTAGGCAGTGTAAGTCTACAAAATGGTTTGTTCCCCATGATCACCTCCTTCTGCATTGTTTGCCAATCATATCATACCCCAAAAAAATGAGCAGACCCAACATGTACTCTCCAGCAAATTGGGGTATTTTCCAACATGTACTCCAACAACTTGCAGAAAATGCCCGTTCCAAACCAAAACCCATGAAAGACGACTTCTCACCTCTAGAAAATGCCACCGTTTCTGTTTAACTCCTTGGAGAACCGGCTTCTCAAATTTGTCAAGATCCAGCCCCCAGCACCAAAGATGATCCAACTTTGCTGTGCTCTGCAGAACCGGACTTTTTCTTGGAAAATCATGGCAAAAGCATGGGAAAACCAATGGAAAAGCCTCCATGGAAACTAGCGTCACCTCCCAGCCCAGCCTCGATCCGCTTCAGGGGTTGGCTGCCGGTCACCGTGCCGCTCGCGGAGCAACGCGTGTCGTCCAGTTCCAGATACGCCACCAGCGCTCCCTCGTTCTCTGCGACGATTGCGGCCTGTGCGACGCCAGGGAGCTGTCCCACCTGCGGGCCGTAGAGGTGACACACGCGACTCGGAACCAATGGATTTCGTGACGAAAATTAGGAGACAAAGAATGGATTTCAACCTTTAACTTGGCTAAAATGATTTTGAAGCAACTACAATGAGGAGATAAACAAGAGGAATAGGGATTTAGCTGCAATTTAGCATAATTTAGCTCTTTTCAACCAGCACAAACGAGGACTATATGATTCTTCTCTGATGATGATCTCCCAGTTTTTCAACAAGATTTGATTTGGCCAGCAAAAATCAGGATTCATACATATTCATAGTGTAGCTCTCAAAGAACTGAAACAGCTATCATCTGCGAACATTCAGCTATCACCCCAGAAATTCCGCCTCCGCACGGCATTCTATGGCGGATTTCAAGGGAATTCTCTCACAGCATGACCCCCATCAGCTCCAAAAAAAACATGGCTGTCACATCAGCTCCATCCCCCCACCTGTGCTTCGAAGGTGGCCAAATCTCGATAGGCACCCCCCACCTTCACCAGAGAATCCGCACGGCCCAGGCAGGCATAGCCACCCTCTTCGAGGCGCTTCAAGCGGTCCTGGGTGGGGAAGTAACGCTTGCCCTGCAGATCAACAAAGGGGCCATGGATGGAGCCACGCTCGTCCACGTAGCCTGCGAAGACCGTGCTACCACCTCGGCTTGACCAAGTTTGAAGTCCTGTGAGAACAGGTGATGAATGGGGAATCCACTGTGCCACCATCCCCGATTTATTACTTATTATGTATTGGATTGACATTTGGGGAGATTCTTGCGGATCCCCTGATCGAATGAAGACGATCTTGAAAGCCAATCCATATCTTTGACACTGACATCATCTCTTTATACTTTATACTCAAACACCATCTGTCTAGTCTTTGCTTGGCGACAAGAAGGAAAAGTTCCAAGAGGCTGAAACTAGGAAACAGGCAGGATGTTTAGGAGGCAGGAAAATGAAGATGTCCTAATAGAAGGGACCCTAGTAGTCCGCCCCAAAATTCTCAGGACATCCATCTGCTCCCCTAGTGTTGACCTCCAACATCCCATGATTTCAAGCCCTTTCTGGGTCCCTTGCCATTCCAGAAAGTGGGAAAATCATCTACATCCATTCCATAGTGACATTAGACCAGAAGGTACCTTTCAATTCATAGGGATACTACAGTAAATTACTCAGTTATATGTTGCCTCATTTGCAGATTCAGACACACCAATTTCCATGATTCTCCTGATTTCATTGCCAGAATCCCCATATCTTCATGGTTCAATCCCCATTTTGGCTGGTTTCAACCTCCAATTTTCCGTAACCTCCCCCGTTTTCCAGTCATCCCGAGGTCCCCCGGTTGGGTCGACGTTGGTTCGCACCAAGAGGCTAAGGTGAAGCTCCCCGCAGTCTCCCGGCTCCACCTCTATGCCATCCTTCAACACCTGCCAGGCTACCCAACAGATGCTGGGAATGAAAATATCATATCTAAAATTATCGAAATAGAATGTCTCTATAGTGACTAATATAATGTCTATATGTATAGTTACTGTAATGATTTAGAAAATTAGAATATATCTATAGAGGTTGCCAATAGACAGTAGATTCTATAGATGTTAATTCCGGTCTATGGTTGTATAGAGCTAGCTATCGATATCTGATCTAGATGCATGGCTCCAAAACTGGGGATACTTGTGGCTAGGCTGCATCAACCATGCTTGTTGACGGATTGGGGAACAAATGGACCCACTAATTATGGATGATATCCCAAAGTAAGCTAAAATGGTAAATCGGCTGTAAGCATTATATCGATTCTTAGAGAATTTGTCTATGGAAATAGGGATAATGTCCCACTCAACCCAATTTCACCACCCAAGAAAGAACGCAAGCAAGTCTTGGGGTGACCGAATTTTGACCACGCAAGACCCACAGGTGGTTCCATCCAAATCAAGGAGTTCCTGCGTTTAACTCTAGAGTGGATAGAATCTCTCAGTTTCAGTTGTTTAGGTATTTTTCTTGTTGGAGCAGGGGATGGTCCAATTGTATTTTCTACCTACTGCAGGGTGGGTGTATTGGCGAGTGCAGCCATGGCTGACAAAACATCATGCTGTTGAACTGGTTGCACATGGGCTGCCCAAAAACCGTTCATCCCCCATCGCTATTGATGAACTGACCTGTTTTGGGTTTGAAACTGTTGACACCCCATTTATGTAGCCGTACCTTACTGATTTCTTCCGAGAAAAAGATGAAAGATTTCCCATCTGTTAGACAAACCTGACGTTGGAAAGTCCCCATGTTTGATGGGAAAACAATCTATAAAATGTTTAAAAAAAAACAATAGGGATTTCTATGCATGTGTCTATTCATGGAGATCTCTCCTGTTCCCCACAGCTCCAAAAGAATAACCACGCCTTGAAGTCCAGGGAAGGCAATGGATGCAGAATGTGTTGTTCCGTGCCATCGGTCGGATCTGTCCAGGTAGCACAGTCCGAATAGAAGGACAACCAATACTCACCTGGGGTCATCCAGGGATGGTCAGGAAAAAACTAAAATGCGGACAGAATTGAAATGGCCATTTTCCGGAGGGAGCCTCGTCTTCCGAGCCTTTTTGCAGATTTTGTAGGGAGCTTCTAGTGCTAAGTGTGAAGGAAGGAACCGCCGACACACGGAGGTTTGCTGGAACAAAAAGACGTGGTCATGCTGCGGGCATTAGAATAGATCCCGTCCGTAATGTGGCTTCAGAAAAAATGCAGGTCTTGGTGCGAATGATCATCTGATATCATCGTAAGTGCTGTTGCTTTGACTGTCGTCATTGCTATCGTTGCTGCTGTCATCGGCATCGCCCGCACCACCACCACCACCACCACCAGCACCACCACCACCACCACCACCAGCATCATTATCATCATCATCATCGTCGTCGTCGTCATCATCGTCGTCTTCATCGTCAATTGTCTTCCTAGTCTTACGTTTCCATTTGAGCTGGAAAACGCGTCTTCAAGGCCTCACAATTGACTGCATCTTTCCTGGCAATAATTGCCTTCTTCAGGTTAGTGTCAAACCCATTGGACTACTTGGGTTACAGGAGAAGTAAAAGGAATTGCCTGCATCAGGAATTGCAAACCAAAAAATAACGCTATCTTACAACTTCCTCCAACTTGTAATACCAGGAATAGTTAGGAATACACTCCAGTAGTCGAAGAAGATGGCGTGCTGGAAGATCACCCTTTGGCAGATGATGTTCCCTCCCAATGATTGCGAATAATTGTGATTTTCCCTGATGCTTTCAGCAGAATCGGAGGAAGCCTGCAAACTGAGATATCTGTGATTTGCTATAAACATTTAGCAAACCTAGATAAATCAGAATCATAATCATTCACCAACCTGAAATAAGACCGCTTGGGGATAGTTCCAGTGACGTTCCAGTGAGGTCGTTACAGTTTGCCCAGATGAACCATAAAACACAAACATGGGGTTCCGGAAGTCTAACTCTCTGAATTTCCAGGAGCTGAGAAGTTTGTCTCCCAGTGGCTGGCGATCAACAGCTCGACAACTGCAACTTCCTCAATGGGGGTGGAAGGAGAATAGCCCCTTCTTCTATCATCTTCTATCAGGTTCCTGGCTGGAAAATCCCCATTGCATCTATATAAGATCTCAGAAAGAGTACTGATAAAGACTAGGCACAGTAATTCTAAATTTGGAATGTTCTGTTTTTCCAGTAAGGGAACGCGTTTACACGCAAAGTCATGGTCCCTGAATCTGGGTGCAACCCACTTGAAACCAGCTATTGGTGCAGTAAGACAAGCCCCCCTTGGTGTCCCCCTTTGTACTCGAATCAACCGTATCCGTATGATAAGAGAACCAAGTGCAACTGAGAATGTCTCACCGGTTTGGACTACGAGTATGTGGAAATCCACATTACAAATCCAACTTTGGCTCACCATGAATAAGCCGGGATTGGTCATTTCATCCACTGTCTTCACACTCCAAATTCTAGGGAATTTTCATAGCATGCTGGCACGTTCTTCTGCACAGTCTTGGCAATACGACTCCATATGCCAAGCTGAATATAGCAAGCTCAACATGGCCATGGATACTGTATTCTTGCTTCTAATCCCAGCGTTGGTTGGATGCATCCCGGTTCGTGATATCCCCAGGACCTTTTGATCACATCCTAAACTCTGTTGGCTAATAGATATAAACACATTGGAAGGAAATGAAAAACTCCCATTAAACATAAGCGTCAATAAGAGCAACTGCTCTTACAAAAAGAATGATCAAATGAATCATAATCTCAAAATATAGCTGTCTACAAACATATATATCATATATCATCACAATTGAAATATACCCTCCAGTAAATTCATATATGAGAAATCCATATTTCCAAAGGAAAATGATCGTCCAACGGTGGGTTCCCCATACATTAACTCACTGGGGGTTATATTTTTAAATGTATTTAAATGTTCCATATCTATCTAAGCACACTGATCCTATTCTCATTCCGAATCTTCGATACCCTGTTCTTCTTTGCTAGTAAATTACTTCCGTTACCTCAAATTAGTTGGCACGATTCTTACTGGTGCTAAACGTAGGGAATGGGGGTTGCTGGGATGATTATGAAAATGGTTATTAGGACGGTCCCCCATTCCCTGCGTTCAGCACCAGTAAGTATTCCCCAGTTCACCATCCGCCAAGGCTCTCGACTCCACTCCCGGGCCAACTTGGGCGGCGTCCGCTCGGCCCAGGTGATCAGCAGCCGCAGGCTGCGGGGCTTGGCTTTGGGCCCCTGCCAGGCTCTGAGCTGCGAGGGGACGATGCCCAGCACCGTGACGCCGAAACCTGGGGACTGACCGGTCGCCCTGGCGGGGCCGGAAGGGGATGATGGAACTTTGCGTAGCAAGGATCACCAGAAAACAAACAGCGAAATCTGGATGATGATGATGATGATGATGATGATGATGATGATGATGATGATGATGATGATGATGATGATGATGATGATGATGATGATGATGATGATGATGATGTTGATGATGATGATGATGATGATGATGATGATGATGATAAGAACTCAATAGTAAAAAATAATGATACCTACTAAGAATGATATTAAATAGTAATAATGATAATGATATTTGAAATAATCATGATAAGAAATCTAATAATGCATAGTGGAAATGATACTAAATAGCAAGAATCACGAACAGGAATGATACTCATATTGGAATTTCCAAGCATACTGCTATGAAAGTTCAATTTGCTCAAATCCATAAAATGGAATCTATCAATATCCCTATTTTTAATCCTATATAATCCTCTACTCTATATTTCCTTTATCTAAATCTCCAAGTCACCTCCAAAGAAAAAAAACTCCACTCGCCCTCCCTGCCATCCATGGACGCACGCAGGTGGCTGCGATGTCCTCCGGTTGTGGTGCCTGGCAGATCACGTTGCAGGCACCGAAAGCCAAGGCTAAATCCATCTGGCCGAAGATGGCGGCGCCCCAGTAGGGACTGCTATACTGCAGCCTGGGTTCAGGGGATAGCCTGGGATGGCCTGGGATGGCCTGGGTTTCGGAACGGGTCGAAAATGAAACAAGGAAACCAATCAGGTAAATTGCGATTTGATCAGCTTTTTCTGGATGTTGATCTCAATCTCCGATGGAGAATATTCCAGCAAGGTGTCATCCCCGTGGTTGCTTTGCCGGGAGGTTGACCCCGGTTGACCCCGGTTGACCCCAAAAATCTGCTCGTCAAGTTGGACCCAGCAGGAATGGAACCTTTCTCAAGTCTTGTCTTCTATTCATATATATATATACATATTTATTTATTTATTTATTTATTTATATTTATATTTATATTTATATTTATATTTATATTTATATTTATATTTATATTTATATTTGTGTTTATATTTATATTTACAATTATGTATATATGTACATAGATATATATATATATAACAAAAAAAAATCTATGCTCAGCTATGGGCATGTAGCTCGTATGGGGATGGATCAAAACCGATTACACCATATGCCAGAGAGTTGTTCACACCCAGACGTAAATCCCAGCGATTTTTTGTGTGAACAGAAGGGTACGGTTTGGTTTTGACACAGTTTGCCATATCAAAAACCACCTCCCAGATCTTCATAGATGATTTTCCCATCAAGTCCTCCATTTGTTTGGATGTTCAATTGCTATGTTTGATGACACCGGTAAGCGCAATGGTGACCTCATCCACAGGCCCAACCAGCCAGGGCACATTCGATCCCTGTTGCTGGCGCGGCCTCTCAGTGCAATTTGGTAATTCTCCACCTCCCAGATTGCCATCCTGGGCCAAGTTCTTGAACCAGCGAGATACCGAATGATTTAGCCCCAAAAAAAAAGTGAAAAGGATAGAAAAGGTTCAATCTACGATTCTTCAAGTAGGACTTGACCTCTTGTCTATCTTTCTCGGGGCTGCTATGAATTGATGATCATATTCAAGCAGAAACCCATCCCGTAGTGGTCGCATTGCTTGGACTTTGCGGATCCGGATCTTCGGTATAAAAACCCAGCGTCGCCGTTGCAACGCCAAGATTTGCCAAGTATCCCATGAGTCACTGCCACGCACTTGCTGTGTTGAGTCGTACCACCTGGCAATCGACATGATTCTAGCATATGATATAGCTGTATTGATCTGTATTGGTCAAATTAGAGTTCTTGTCGTGCTTACAGAAACCGCAGATACCCATGTTTCTGTCTTTGTATATGTTTGTGGGTTTCTTAAACTCACGCCCACTGACATTCAAAGTGGAACCCAGAAAAATAGTGGTCCAATCCTAGAATCATCCGATAAGGGCTCCAACTTGAAGTAGATCGGTGTATATCCCATGTTTGTTGATGAATACATAGCCGTGTATTATTATCGAAGGAAGTTTAGAAGTCTATACTTCCGTAGTACGGAAACCTAGAGATGTCATAGCAATCGACTGTCAAGACCTAGAGATGTCATAGCAATT
>BGPT01001107.1:2206-22503 GCA_003297045.1 Symbiodinium sp. clade C Y103
AACCCTAAACCCTAAACCCTAAACCCTAAACCCTAAACCCTAAACCCTAAACCCTAAACCCTAAACCCTAAACCCTAAACCCTAAACCCTAAACATGTCTCCAACTGGAGACTTGCTTGTCACAAAACCCTAAACCCTAAACCCTACTGGTGGTTCTGGAACCCCGCGGTGGGTTCTGGAACCTGCCATGGGTTCTGGAACCCTGGGGGGGTTCTGGAACCTTGCGGTGGGTCCTGGAACCCCGCCTTGGGTTCTGGAACTTTTAAAGCGCGCAGGTCATGTAATTCCACCTGAAACTACCATTTTGCACCTTCAAAAAGGCCCAGGGCCCGGATTTCACGCCGGACCCTTTCAAACAAGCATTTTTTAAAAGGAAAAAATCGATTTTTGGGAAGCCTGAAAATTTCAACTTTTTTGAAAGGACCAGGGCTCAGGCATTTGATGGTGTTTGGGGCTTAGATTGCTGACTGGCTCAAGGGCTAAAGGTTTATTTATTCAATATATTTGGTGCCGCTTTAGATTCTGGAACCCCGTGTGGGTTCTGGAACCTTGCTTGGGTTCTGGAACCCCGGGTGGGTTCTGGAACCCCGCGGTGGGTTCTGGAACCTGGTGGTTCTGGGGCCCCGCTGGTTCTGGAACCCTGCGTGGGTTCTGGAACCCAGGGTGGGTCCTGGAACCCCGCTTTGGGTTCTGGAACTTCCAGTGCGTGGTATAAAACATATAAATAAAGATTGAACTTGGGGCTAAAGGTGTGAAATTTAAATTGCTGGTTTATGAGCTTCCAGAAGGTGAATATGATGATGTCACCTGAAACCACCATTTTGCAGCTTCAAAAAAGCCCAGGGTCCAGATTTCACGCCGGACCCTTTCAAACAAGCATTTTTTTAAAGGAAAAAATCGATTTTTGGGAAGCCTGAAAATTTCAAATTTTTGAAGGGACCAGGGCTCAGGCATTTGAAGGTGCTTGGGGATTAGATGGCTGGCAGATTCAAGGGTTAAAGATTCATTTGGTGAATGTATTTGGTACCCTTGTAGGTTCTGAAACCCCGTGTGGGTTCTGGAACCTGGCTTGGGTTCTGGAACCTGGGTGGGTTCTGAAATCCCGCTGTGGGTTCTGGAACCTGCTGGTTCTGGAACCCCGCTGCCTTGCATGGGTTCTGGATTCCTGGGCGGGTCCTGGAACCTTACTGCGGGTCTTGGAACCCCGCTTTGGGTTCTGGAACTTCCAAAGCGCGCAGGTCATGTAATTCCACCTGCAACTACCATTTTGCACCTTCAAAAAGGCCCAGGGCCCAGATTTCACGCCGGACCCTTTCAAACCAGCATTTTTTAAAAGGAAAAAATCGATTTTTGGGAAGCCTGAAAATTTCAAATTTCTGAAAAGGCCAGGGCTCAGGCATTTGAAGGTGTTTGGGGCTTAGATTGCTGACTGATTCAAGGGCTAAAGGTATATTTAATCATTTTTTTCGGTGCCACTTTAGGTTCTGGAACCCCGTTCCAGAACCCATGCACCATTCCAAAACCCACACGGGGTTCCAGAAGCCACAGGCTTCCAGAACCCGTGCAGGATTCCAGAACCGACACGGGGTTCCAGAACCCAATTCCAGAACCTAAAGGGGCACCAAGTATATTGATTAGACAATTCAGAAATACTTGAATCTGCCTGCCCGGGTTCTAGAACCCTGGTTCTGGAACCCTGGGTGGGTTCTAGAAGCTCCTGTTGGTTTTGGAATCCTGCATGGGTTCTGGAACCTTGGGTGGGTTCTGGAACCCTGGATGGGTTCTGGAACCTTCCAGCGGGTTCCGGAACCCCGCTTGGGTTCTGGAACCCCGCCATGTTAAGATGCTAAAAAATCATGTTTTTGAAAAATTTTTTGGGAATACTAAAACAATACTAAAATAGCCATGTGGCAGCCATCAACAATACTAAAAGCGAATACTAAAATTTCCAAAAATGACCCATTGTGCTTAGGGACCGGTCCTAGGAACGCAAAGAAGAAAAGAGAAAGAAAAGAAAAAGCTTGAAAAGTGAATGACTTTGAGAAGATGTAGATCCTGAGTTGGCGAACCTTAAACCCTAAACCTAAACCCTAAATTTTTATGCCTTACGGCACTTGGGCGACACGAAGTGTACTTTTTGTATGAGGGTTTTCTTGATTTATATCTTTCAACCAAAATCAGTGCTAAAGAATCTTAGGGTTGACGGCTCTTAAAGTCCAAGGGGCGGAAACATGATCGGATTCAAGAATATTCAAATTACAGAATTGTAGAACTAAAGAGTTGTAAGGTTAAAGGATGACAGGAGTAGAAAATGGCGGAGTTGAAGGTTGTTAGTTTTCATGGGCCCCTAGGCTGAAAATCTTTCAGATGAGATAGGATCAAGAGGCTTTGTCCTCAACCATGAACTATTTAATTTGAAAACCACTGGAACCCACAACCCTTCAAAACGTCAGCGCTAGAACCTTTCATCCCTAAAAACATTTAGCCTTAAAAAACAATGAACCCTAACAACCAAGGGTTTTTACCTTACAACAGGTTCTGGTCAAAACGCTTGGTGACTCTTTAGGTTCTGGAACGCTGGGGTTCTGAAACCTCATGCGGGTTCTGGAACATGCGTGCGTTCTGGAACCCGTGCGGGTTCTGGAACATGGCAGTTCTGGAACCGGAAGTGGCATTTTTTGTATCTCTTAGAAGCCCGCGTTGATGGTCTACGAGCGTCCAGAAGCTGAAAATGATGATCTCACCTGAAAATATCATTTTGCAGCTTCAAAAAGGCCCAGAGTCCAGATTTCACGCCAGGCCCTTTCAAACCAGCATTTTTTAAACGGAAAAAATCCGTTTTTGGGAAGCCTGAAAATTTCAAATTTTTGAAAGGACCAGGGCTCAGGCATTTGAAGGTGTTTGGGGATTAGATGGCTGGCAGATTCAAGGGTTAAAGATTTATTTGGTGAATGTATTTGGTACCCTTGTAGGTTCTGAAACCCCGTGGAGGTTCTGGAACCCGGGTTGGGTTCTAGAACCCGGGTGGGTTCTGAAACCCCGCTGTGGGTTCTGGAACCTGCTGGTTCTGGAACTCCGCTGGTTCTGGAACCTTGCATGGGTTCTGGATTCCTGGGCGGGTTCTGGAACCTTACTGCGGGTCCTGGAACCCCGCTTTGGGTTCTGGAACTTCCAAAGCGCGCAGGTCATGTGATTTCACCTGAAACTACCATTTTGCAGCTTCAAAAAATGCCCAGGGTCCAGATTTCACGCCGGACCCTTTCAAACCAGCATTTTTTAAAAGGAAAAAATCGATTTTTGGGAAGCCTGAAAATTTCAAATTTTTGAAAGGACCAGGGCTCAGGCATTTGAAGGTNCTGGTGGTTCTGGAACTCCGCCGGTTCTGGAACCCGGGGTGGGTTCTGGAGCCCTGGGCGGGTTCTGGAACCCTGCTGTGGGTCCTGGAACCCCGCTTTAGGTTCTGGAACTTGCAGGGCGCAAAAATCAAGGGATAAAAACTTTAAATAAAGATTCAACTTGGGGCTAAAGGTAAAAAATTCAAATTGCTGGTTTATGAGCTTCCAGAAGGTGAATATGATGATATCACCTGAAACTACCATTTTGCAGCTTCAAAACGGCCCAGGGTCCAGATTTCACGCCAGGCCCTTTCAAACCAGCATTTTTTAAAAGGAAAAAATCGATTTTTGGGAAGCCTGAAAATTTCAAATTTTTGAAAGGACCAGGGCTCAGGCATTTGAAGGTNCCTTTCAAACCAGCATTTTTTAAAAGGAAAAAATCGATTTTTGGGAAGCCTGAAAATTTCAAATTTTTGAAAGGACCAGGGCTCAGGCATTTGAAGGTGTTTGTGGATTAGATGGCTGGCAGATTCAAGGGTTAAAGATTTATTTGGTGAATGTATTTGGTACCCTTGTAGGTTCTGAAACCCCGTGTAGGTTCTGGAACCCGGGTTGGGTTCTAGAACCCGGGTGGGTTCTGAAACCCCGCTGTGGGTTCTGGAACCTGCTGGTTCTGGAACTCCGCTGGTTCTGGAACCTTGCATGGGTTCTGGATTCCTGGGCGGGTTCTGGAACCTTATTGCGGGTCCTGGAACCCCGCTTTGGGTTCTGGAACTTCCAAAGCGCGCAGGTCATGTGATTTCACCTGAAACTACCATTTTGCAGCTTCACAAAAATGCCCAGGGTCCAGATTTCACGCCGGACCCTTTCAAACCAGCATTTTTCAAAGGAAAAAATTGATTTTTGGGAAGCCTGAAAATTTCAAATTTTTGAAAGGACCAGGGCTCAGGCATTTGAAGGTGCTTGGGGCTTAGATTGCTGACTGATTCAAGGGCTANGATTTTTGGGAAGCCTGAAAATTTCAAATTTTTGAAAGGACCAGGGCTCAGGCATTTGAAGGTGCTTGGGGCTTAGATTGCTGACTGATTCAAGGGCTAAAGGTTTACTTAGTCAGTATCTTTGGTGCCGCTTTAGGTTCTGGAACCCCGTATGGGTTTTGGAACCCCGCTGTAGCTTCTGGAACCTGGTGGTTCTGGAACTCCGCCGGTTCTGGAACCCGGGGTGGGTTCTGGAGCCCTGGGCGGGTTCTGGAACCCTGCTGTGGGTCCTGGAACCCCGCTTTNCTGGTGGTTCTGGAACTCCGCCGGTTCTGGAACCCGGGGTGGGTTCTGGAGCCCTGGGCGGGTTCTGGAACCCTGCTGTGGGTCCTGGAACCCCGCTTTGGGCTCTGGAACTTGCAGGGCGCAAAAATCAAGGGATAAAAAATTTAAATAAAGATTCAACTTGGGGCTAAAGGTAAAAAATTCAAATTGCTGGTTTATGAGCTTCCAGAAAGTGAATATGATGATATCACCTGAAACTACCATTTTGCAGCTTCAAAACGGCCCAGGGTCCAGATTTCACGCCAGGCCCTTTCAAACAAGCATTTTTTAAAAGGAAAAAATCGATTTTTGGGAAGCCTGAAAATTTCAAATTTTTGAGAGGACCAGGGCTCAGGCATTTGAAGGTGCTTGGGGCTTAGATTGCTGACTGGTTCAAGGGCTAAAGGTTTATTTAGTCAGTATCTTTGGTGTCACTTCAGGTTCTGGAACCCTGTTTGGGTTCTGGAACCCTGTTTGGGTTCTGGAACCCTGCTTGGGTTCTGAAACCCTGCTGTGGGTTCTGGAACCCCATCAGGTTCTGGAACCTTGGATGGGTTCTGGAACCCTGGGGGGGTTCTGGAACCTTGCTGTGGGTCCTGGAACCCCGCTTTGGGTTCTGGAACCTCCGGGGCGCATTCATTTTATCGTTCAAAAACATTAAGTTGGGGCTTAACAGCCATTTTTGGAGCTTTAAAAGGTTCAAACTGTTGGTTTTTGAGCTTCCAGAAAGTGAATATGATGATGTCACCTGAAACTACCATTTTGCAGCTTCAAAACGGCCCAGGGTCCAGATTTCACGCCAGGCCCTTTCAAACAAGCTTTTTTTTTAAAAGAAAAAAGGATTTTTTGGGAAGCCTGAAGATTTGCGATTTTTGGCGGATCAGGGTTCTGGAACCCTGGGTGGGTTCTGGAACCTCTTGCGGGTTCTGGAACCCTGGGATTCTGGAACCTTGGGGGGGTTCTGGAACCTTCCAGCGGGTTCCGGAACCCCGCTTGGGTTCTGGAACCCCGCCATGTTAAGATGCTAAAAAAATCATGTTTTTGATTTTTTCTTTGGAATACTAAAACAATACTAAAATAGTCATTTGGCAGCCATCAGCAATACTAAAAGCGAGTACTAAAATTCACCACTTGGGGGGCTTGTGCTTAGGGACGGGTCCAAGGAACTCAAAGAAGAAAAGAAAAAGAAAAGAAAAAGCTTGAAAAGTGAATGACTTTGAGAAGATGTGGACTAGAAGGTTTTGCCTGGACGCCAA
Organism: Symbiodinium sp. clade C Y103; assembly: GCA_003297045.1. Taxonomy (NCBI): domain Eukaryota; class Dinophyceae; order Suessiales; family Symbiodiniaceae; genus Cladocopium; species Cladocopium sp. clade C. The sequence continues at coordinate 8,099 of BGPT01001107.1, forward strand.
CCTGAGTTGGCGAGCCCTAAACCCTAAACCCTAAACCCTAAAACCCTAAACCCGTGGCGTGCTAAGCTAACTGTAACGCCCAGTAAACGTTGGGGCGTTACTACAAACAAAACAATCAAAAAGCCGTCAAAGAACACGCGTAACGCATTCATTTGCTGCCGAGATAGCTTGCTCTTTGAAAATCTGTTCCAAAAATATTGGATGTTTTCTTGTTCTTGTTTGATTTGGTTTCCGTCTTTAGATTTTTGCTTTCTTCGTTTGGTTTGATTTTGATGTTGTTGATTGCTATGTGTATTGTTTCTGCTCTTGCTGTTGAGCCTCGGCAATATTAGAGTGATGATGTTTCTTGCGTGTTTCGCGTGGTATTTTCATTTCTTGTTTCGTATTGTTGTTTCGGATTTATTTTTACGTGCTATTTTCCAACGGTCTTGAGATTTGGGCTTCTTAACTGTATTTGCTGTGCTCCAATGACTTGCACGATGATGTTTTGAGGGGGCGTCCTATGTTTGCGGTTTGTGTTGCTATTGCTTGGGCGGCTGCCTTTTTATGATCTTGGTACGCGCGGATTTTTTTTTGCGTTGCGTGAACATGGCTTCTCTGATCTTTCTATGCGTGGATTTTTCTTCTCCGTGCTTTTTCTCTTGTTGGGTCTATATACGAGTAGATTCTTCTTCTTCTTCTTGTGTGGTGGCTTGTTTGTGCTTAGCCTGCTGTTTGAGGCTGGGCTTTGCGGTCTGTATGGGATGTGCTTTTCTTCTCCTTCTTTCGCGGTGGTTTGTCTATGATCTATGGGTTTGGAATTTTGTTTCTTTTCTCTACATATGATCGGTCTTTTTTCCTGCTTCGCAGCGTGGGCTGTGTGTGCTCCCTGCCAGTTGGCAGCGATCGCAGCCGTGGGGATTGTCCTATTTTGTGCATACAAACGTAGATCACGGTCAATCAGCGCAATATCTTTCAGCCCAAGGATAGAAGCCAACGCAAAACACATCAAAACATACACACCAAGAATTATTTGCTAGCTTTTCCATTCTTCTGCGATTTGAGTTGAAACATTATAAATGGGTTTGGTGCTTTGTGGCACACTGCCTATCCAAAAAGGGTCGCGCAGCAACCCCGCATCATCCAAATCCGGGGCACATAATCTAAGGCATCTTTACGTCAGCATCATACCCGGCGGCGCAACAGTGAGGCTGCGCGGCGCATGCGTCCTAATGTCAAGGGTTGTGGTTGCCTTGCCCGGCTGCCTTTTTGTGATATCCTCATTCGCGCCGCTTTCTGTGTCAAAGCTTCTGTGTCAAAGTTTGTGAGTGTAGAGGCTTCTTTGGGTAAACGCGTCTGTGTGTCAGTGCTCTTCTGTGTAAAAGCTTCTGTATATAGAAGGTCTTCTGCGTAAAAGCTCCAGTGTGTAAGCGCGTTTTGATATAGAAGCTTTTCCGTGTAAAAGCTTCGGTGTCTAAAACCTTCTGTGTGTAGGGGCTTCCCTGTAGAAACGTGTCTGTGTGTGAAAGCAATTCTGTGTAAAAGCTCTTGTGTGTAAAAGCGTCTTGGTACAAAAGCTCTGCTGTGTAAAAGCCTCTGTGTGCGAAGGCCTCTGGGAAAACGCGTCGGTGTGTAAAAAAGCTTTTCTGTGTAAAAGATCCGGTGTATAAACGTGTTGGTGTAAAAGCTGTGTGTAAAGCTTCTGCGTGTAAAGGCTTCTCTGTGTAAACGCGTCTGTGTATAAAGCTTTTCCGCGTAAAAAAATATGTGAGTAAACGCGTCTTGTTATAAAAGCTAAAAGTTTCTGTGTGTTAAGGGTTCTTAGCTAAAAGTTACTCCCCGAAGGATCTTTTACCGAAGCAAAAAGTTATCCCCGGAGGATCTTTTACAGAAGTTAGAAAGCTACCCCCGGATAATCTTTCAGAAAAGCTGAAAATTACCACCGACGGATCTTTTACAGAAGCAAAAATTTACCCCCGGCGGATCTTTACAGCAGCAGCAAAAAGTTACCCCCGGGGATTTTTTTTACAGAAGCTAAAAAATCACCCCGGGGGATCTTTTACAAGAGCTAAAAGTTACCTCCGGAGGATCTTTTACAGAAGCTAAGAGTTACCCCCGGGAAATCTTTTACAGGAGCTCAAAGTTACCCCTGGAGGATCTTTGACCGAAGCAAAAGTTACCCGCGGAACATCTTTGACAGAAGCAAAAAGTTACCCCCGGGGATTTTTTTACAGAAGCTAAACGTTACCCCTGGGGAATCTTTTACAGGAGCTAAAAGTTACCTCCGGAGGATCTTTTACAGAAGCTAAAAATTACCCCCGGGGAATCTTTTACAGGATCTCAAAGTTACCCCTGGAGGATCTTTGACAGAAGCAAAAGTTACCCGCGGAACAGCTTTGACAGAAGCGAAAAGTTACCCCCGGAGGATCTGTGACAGAAGCAAATAAGTTACCTGCGGAACATCTTTGACAGAAGCAAAAAGTTACCCCCGGCGGATCTTTTCCATAAGCAAAAAGTTACCCCTAGACGAACAATTTACAGAAGCTAAAAGTTACCCCCAGAGATCCACGGCGGATCTTTGACAGAAGCTAAAAGTTACTTTGCGGGTAATTTTGGGCGCAATCATGTGCATTTAAACTGCGTTGGTGCTTGAAATATGGGAATGGCCTGGCCTGCCTCTGGGATGCAGCCGGAATGCAAGTTATATGCAATCATATTCAAAATTTCAATTGCGGCGATAGTTTGGCCACTAAGAAACAAAATTAAGCAAACTGGTCGAATTAAACGAGATGCTAAAAAACGAGGTCATTTTAGATTATACGCCAAAACTACTAAATATAGTTGATCGAAGGAATGTTCAAGCAGTTTTTGCACATCGAACCTCGCTCCAGGACACGTGAAATCGCAATTTAACTTCAATTTTGGCACATCGGACCTCATTTTGTATGAAAAGGTTGCTCCAGGACACGTGAAATCGCAATTTGCCCTTAGCTTTGGCAGGTCGAACCTCATTTCGTGCGAAAGGGTTGCTCCGGGACACGCGAAGTCGCAATTTCACCCAATTTTTGCGCGTCGAACATGATTTCGTACGAAAGGGTGCACGTTTGTAACGGCTCGTCGGCACTGCCCGAGGCCTAAAGAGAAAATACAAAAACAAGGAGAGAGAAATAGAGAGAGAGAGAGAGAGGGAGAGAAAGGGAGAGAAAGAGAGATAGAGAGAGAGAGAGAGAAGAGACAGAGAGGGAGAGGAGAGAGAGAGAGAGAGAAAGGTGAATATGTGAGGATGTGAAGATGTGAAGATGTGGGTATATGCAGATATGAGTATGTGAAAATGTATGGCAGACCCCCATTTTTAGCAAAACCCTTCGCTCAGACGCTCTTGGGAAAAAGGGGGTCTGGTGCCTATCAAAATGACTTGCCAGCTGGCAAGCTGGCTCTGCAACGGACCTAACGCGACTCTCTTCTCTCTGCTCGCAGAGAGAAAAGCATATCAGAAGAGGTATCTGAAGCCACTCTTCTCTCTCTCTCTCTCTCTTTCTCTTTCTCTCTCTCTAAGGCTCGCGTACCTTTGAGGCACATGTCACAAGAGGCATCTGAAGCTACCCTTCTCTCTCTGGCAGGGGCTCGCGTACCTTTTAGGCCCGTGTCACAAGAGGTACCTGAAGCAACTCCTCGGCCTGCTCTCAGAGGCTCTGTTGTACCTTCGAGGTGCATGTCACGAGATGCAACCTCAGAGGCACCTGGCCCGATGTAAAGCCGGAAAAGGAATCCGGGTCCTGAGCCCACTACCCAGGATCTGCTAAGCTCACGTGGTAGAGCACAAGGCTGAAAAAGGAATTGCCTCAGATGCCTCTCGTGACATGCGCCTCAAAGGTACGCGGGCCTCTGAGACAGAGGGGAGAGAGAGAGAGAAAGAGAGAGAGAGAGAGAGAGAGAGAGAGAGAGAGAGAGAGAAAGAGAGAAAGAGAGAGAGAGAAAGAGAAGAATGGCTTCAGATACATCTGGTGACAGGCGCCTCAAAGCTACGCGAAACACCGACAGTAGACAGAAAAGTGACTTCAGATGCCTCTTGTGATATGCTCGTCTCTCTGCCAGCAGAGAGGAGAGCCCCGTCACATCCGTTGCGGAGCCAGCTTGCCAGGTGGCAAGTCATTTTGATAGGCGCCAAACCTATTTTTTGAAAGATCCCGGCCCCTAGCAGCCAGATACGGGCCCAGCGGTTTGAAAACGAGCAGTTTTGAGTTCAGGTGCTGTTGAGCCCCTTTTTGGAAGATTTGGGCCTCTGAAAGGCCAGAAAGGGGCCCAGCGGCTTGAAACGAGTACTTTTGAGGTCACGCAGCTTTTGAACTTTTTTTTGAAGGAACGGGACCTCTGGATCACCAAAAAGGGGTCCAAGCACTGGAAAACGGAGTGTGTCTCCAAGTTCACTCGCCCCAGGATGCTTGCAGACCTGTTTTTTTGAAGGGTTTGGACCGTGGAGCCAAAAAGGGGTCCAGCAGCTAGAAAATTCACCCTGATCAAGGACGGGTCTGCCAGACCCCTTTTTCCAATATTGGAACCTCTGAACTTCAAAAAAAAAATAGATAAATGAAAAATATCTTCACCAAAATTATTTTTCAAAACGGTTGGAATTTTAATGAATGCCCTTTGGGAACACCAAAGAATTTCGTAAGAAATTTATATTTTCAACGGGGCCCCAATTTTTATTTCTACCAATAAAAACAATAATAAGGAAATGTACCATCCAACAGAAAACAGACAGCCAGGCAGCCAGGCAGGTAGACAGATAAAATAAGAAAGAATTCGAAAGATAGAACAAGATGCAGCCCACGAACCCGAATGCTCACACGAACCTTCTTGCCAATCCTGACATGACGCTCCTGGGAGACATTCTTGGGAGACACTCTTGGCATGACACTCTTGGGAGACACTCTTGAGAAGCCACTCTTGGGAGATATTCTTGGCATGACCCTCTTGGATGTCACGCTTGGGAAAACCCTCCTGGGACGACACTCTTGGGAAGACACTCTTGGAAGACACTCTTGCCATGACACTCTTGGGAAAACCCTCTTGGGAGACACTCGAGACACTCCTGGCATGAAACTCTTGGAAAACATTCCTGGGAGATACGCTTGAAAGACGCTCTTGGGCAACACTCTTGGGAGACACTCTTGGGAAGATATTCTTGGCATGACATTCTTGGGAAAACACTCCTGGGAGACAATCTTGGGAGACACGCTTGGGAAAACACTCTTGGGGGACGCTCTTGGCATGACACGCTTGGCAAAACACTCCTGGGAAAACGCTCTTGGGACGACGCTCTTGGGAGACACTCTTGGCATGACACTCTTGGGAAAACTCGCTTGGAAGACGCTCTTGGCGTGATACTCTTGGGAAGATATTCCTAGGAAACATTCTTGGGAGTCACTCTTGCGATGACACTCTTGCGAAGCCACTCTTGGAAGACACTCCTGGGAGACGCTCCTGGGAGACACTCTTGATGGACCCGCTTGGGAGACACTCTTCGCATGCCATTCTTGGGAGACATACTTGGGAAGAAATTCTTGGCATGACACCCTTGGAAAGCCGCTCCTCGGAGACACTCTTGAGAAGACACTCTTGGGAGACACTCTTGGCATGACACTCTTGGGAAGACATTTCTGGGAGTTACTCTTGGGAGACACTCTTGACATGACACTCTTGCGAAGACACTCTTGGGAGACACTCCTGGCATAACACTCTTGGAAGACACTCCTGGGAGAGCCTCTTGGGAGACACTCTTGGCATGACACTCTTGGGAGACACCCTTGCAAAGCCACACCTGCCACGCAAAACAATGTTTCGACACGTTAGAAACGTCCAAAGCATCATCATTTTTGCAGCTTCCCCCAGAGACAGCGACATTTCGATCCACTTGAAACGTCCAAAACATCATCATTTTTGGAGCTTCCCCCAGAGACAACAACATTTCGATATATTTGAAACGTCCAAAACACCAATACTTTTACAGCTTTCCCCATAGACAACGACCTTTCAACAGTCCAAAACATCATCACCTTTGCAGCTTCCCCCATAGATACCGGCGTTTCGACGCACCGAAACATCATCACTTTTGCAGCTTCCCCCATAGACAGCGGCGTCTCGACATCACATGTGAGGAAATGCCACGCCTGCCACACGATTTGCACGGTTTCAGTTCTGGACGCAGCCCTAACTATGCGATTCGCAAAAAACACGCAAGACCATACGTCCAAGGTGCTGCGCCTGCCACGAAGAATGACGATGGAGGTGCCCAAAGTGTTGCGCCCGCCACGAAAAATGCCATGCAACTTTTGAAAACGTCGTGAAAGTACTGCCCCTGCCACACAAAACGATTGTCGACACGTCTTGAAACACGTTGGAATGTCACGAAATGCCACGCCTGCCACGCGAAATGACGTTTCGATACGTTTGAAATGTCCAAAAAAAACCATCTTCTTCCATAGGCACGGCCATAACGTCCTACCGTGGACGGTTGCGAACGGTTGCGAACGGTTGCGAACGGTTGCGAACGGTTGCGAACGGTTGCAGATGGTTGCTCAACATCTGCCGAACCCATCCTCAACCCCCCAAACCTCCAGAAAGAAACGGGAACCCTTGCTATACATTCGGAAAAAATAGAAAAGTAAACAAACAAACAAATAAATAGATAATTAAATGTAAAATAAAAAATCGGGAATCCGGATAGCAAAAATTAAAGGGAAATATTCAAAAAAATTAAGCGGCTTAATTTATACAATGCCATTCCATTAATAAATAAAAATAATTTTAAAAAATATAAAATTTTTATTTATTTATATTTGAATATTTTTTTAAAATATCATTAATTAATATAAAATTAATATTTTTAAATTATATATTCCTTATATAACATCAATTACGTTTTAATTAGTAATTAAAATGTCGTTCTTTTTATTTTCTAAATTTTTCTTTAAAATATATATCAATATTTCAAAGAAAAATAATATAAAAAATCATTTAATTTCTTATAAAAAAAATAGATTTTAAAAATTCATCCATTAGAATTCAAAATATTTTCAAAATCAAATTAATTTTTCTAATTTCTAAAATATTTTATTAATATATAAAGAAATTATAAAATTTAATTTCATAGAAAATATATATATAGTAATATTTAAATATTAAAAATATTTTTTCTTAATTATTATCATTATTTTTCCGCAAATTTATTTCAAAATATATAATATTAAAAAAAATACGTAAATTTAAATAAAAAAAAATATAAATATAAATATATATATATATATTTAAATTTATTTCAAAATAAAATAAAATTATTCTTTTATAATTTTTTTAAAAAAAATATTATCAAAATTAATATAAAATACATTATATTTATAAATATCTATATATATTATTTATTATATTATTTATTATTTTATATAAATATATTTTATATAAATATATTCATTTTTTTTATTTCATTCATTTTTAATTTAATATATTTATTTTATCTTTTTTATCGATTTTATTTTATATAAAATCTATTTAAAAAAAATAAATCTATATATAAATCAAATCCCAAAATCATATATATTCCCCGTTCCATATCTTTATTCGAAATTTTTATTCATGCCCTTATTCCATATCCCCATTCCACAGGTTTGTTAGTCCATATAAGAATCTTTCAAATCATATTAAATTCACATTATATTCATATTAAATCGAAAAATTATTTAAATATCAATTTATAATTACCGATAACAAAAATAAATCCTTAGTTTTAGAGCCATATCGTGGTTATATTAAGCCTATATAAGTCGCATATTAGGCCTATATTAGTCCATATAAGGCCCTTACAAGCCATATTAGGGGTATACTAGGGCTATGTTAAGCCTATGTTAGGCCAAGAACAGCGTATTCATTTGGGCCTTGGTATTCCCAACTAAATACGTTATTTTCGGGCCATGTCAAGCCCACATTAGGCCTGTATTTGTCAATCTTAGGCTTTGGGGACCATCTTAGGCCCATTTTAGGCCTATATTAAGTCAAACCCGGGAAGAATTTTTTGACATTTACTTTAAGCATAACAATAACAAAAATAAAATCTTCGTTTTAGGGCCTTATCGGGACCATATTGGGCTATGTGGTGGCTTATATTTGGTAGGCTACATAGGATTCAATAGAATTTCTTAGGGCCAAATATTAGTCAACCGAAAACTTTTTGGTTGAGGGTATTTTTGGTCGTTTTAAGGGCTATGTAGGGCTAATGTTGGGCCATATAAGGTCCATGTTGGGCTCTTTGGAGCCATATTGGGGCCATGCTGGGTTTATGTTAAACTTATGTTGGGCCAAGAACGGTGTGTTCCTTTATATGTTGGTCTATCTTAGGCCTCTGTTGAGCCATGGTTGGTCTCTTGTTGGCCCAAAGCAAGGGGCTCCTTGCAGCATTGGTCCAAGAGCCTCAAGGAGCCAATGGTTTTGGGGCTATACTGGGGGTAGAGGTGAATTGCCAGGAAACCCAAACTCGTTCCATAAGTCCGGAACTCCGTGGAACGTCCCATACCCAATTTTGACTCGCAGCCATGTGTATACACACATTTATATATGGGAGTTGATCAAAATTCCTTTATCCCGAAACGGTCATTCTTCACGAATAAAAATTCTACTTTCGCGAAACTTTCGCGATCTCCATGTTTATCTTTCGCGGAACCCATGTTGGGCAATGATGCCTCTTATGAAGATTATGAAGATTCATTCATCAAATGCCAAATTGCGCCAAATTATCACGGATCACTTCTCCATAGCCTTGTGAGAATGCAGCTGGCAGTCTCAGGACATATTCAACCGTGCTGATTACTTTTTTTTGCAAGGCTTCCTGGGCCACCCCCTTCAAAATACNCACCAGGGGCCTTGGCGTTGGCTCTCGCAAGGCGTCACTTTTGGAAGCTAGGCTGCTGCATTTGGAGCTTGTGTCTTGGGACTGCAGAAAGCAATATTAGGAGTACCAGCGGCAGGTCCAAGGATGTGCTTCAGCACCATGATATTTGGCCGTGTCGAAGCCTCACCTTTGGAAGCTCAGCTGCTACCTATTAAGGAAAGNCAAGGATGTGCTTCAGCACCATGATATTTGGCCGTGTCGAAGCCTCACCTTTGGAAGCTCAGCTGCTACCTATTAAGGAAAGGCAAATGTCCAGAGTACTGCGCCACACAGTGAACTGAACCACCCTTGTGCCCACACGCACCCGGGCGACAGGGGGTGGTAGCCCTTTACAAGTATATATATATATATATAAGGATGAAACTTTCGCGAAACTTTCGCGAATAAAAAATTTACTTTCACGAACTCGGAAAAAAACTTTCACGAGGTTTTCCAACATAACATGAAAGGCTTTCGCGATTAAAACTCTATACAAGGACCTTTAGATCGACAACCATATATATATATATATAATGCAGATATTAGTTATTATAGGCGTAATCGTATCTGCATCAAATAATGCAATATTAAACTAAAACCAATTCTATAAGAACAACCTCGTTCTTAACCATTATGCAAACCCCAACAAAACCACAAAACCACAGCCGTCAGCAACACCACAACAAGAACAAAAAGAACAACAAAAACAAGAACAAGACTTAGAACAAGAACAAGGTTAACAACCGCAACAAAACCAAATCAATACCAGTACCACCACCACCAACGCCACCAAACACCACCAAACACCACCAAACACCACCAAACACCACAACAACAACAACAACAACAACAACAACAACAAAAACAACAACAACGACAACAACGACAACAACAGCAACAACGGCAACAACAACAGCAGCAACAACAACAGCAACAACAACAACAACAACAACAACAACAACAACAACAACAAGAACAAGAACAAGAACAAGAACAAGAACAACAACGACAACAACGGCAACAACAACAACAACAACAACAACAACAACAACAACACCAACACTGACCCTAAAAGCTTCATGTCGGAAAGCTTTCTTAAAGCAGGCGCAAAAACCCAAGAGTCAGCTTCCCCGGACTAGGTCCAAAAGCTGCTTTTTGAAAAACCTCCCAATGAATGATTAGTCCAATGATTAATGAGCATCGGGTATTGACATGCCAGGTATTGCAAGGCTGATTGCATTAAAGACCTTCAACTAGTGAAAGGCTCCAGTGTTGACAGGATCCAGTTTTGCAGGGCTTCAAGTATTGCTGGGCTTCAACTATTGACATGCTTCAAGTCTTGAAAAGCCTCATTGATTGAAAGGGTTCACATATTGAAAGGCGTCAAGAATTGGGAGGCTTGAATCACTAGAGAGCTTCCACCATTGAAAGGCTTCCATTGTTGAAGGGCCTCAGTCTTAGAAGGGCCTCGGCTATGGAAAGGCTTCAGTTTTGAAAGCCTTCACTGACTGGGGAGCTTCGATTATTACAATGCTTCAGTGATTGAAGGGCTGCAAGTTTGAAGGCTTCAAGTTTTGAAGGGCTTCAATTTGTGAAGGGCTTCAACAACTGAAGGGCTTCAATTTGATCTGCTTTGTGATTTGAAAGGCTTCAACTTGTGAAGGGGTTCAATTACTGAAAGGCTTCAATTCCTGACCGGTCTTACTGCTTGAAAGGTTCAATTTTTGAAGGCTCCAATTTGGACATGCTTCAATTCTTGTACAGCTTCAATTGTTGAAAGGCTTCAAGCACTGAAGGGCTTCAAGTATTGAAGGCTTTACACACAGCAGCGTTTACACTATGATGCGCAAACCTGTTTACACACAAACGCCTCCACACTCGGAAGCCTTTACACAGAGAAGCTTCTATGCGCAGATGCTTGTACACAGAGGGCCTTTTCCACGGAGAAGCTTTTAATGTCTGTCTTCTGGTTTGCTGTGTGGCTGCGCCGTCGTCAAGTTCTATTTTCAATTTCTGAAAGTTCACCCCAAAAACTCAGTATCACTCACAACAACCTCATCAACCGCGATGCCAAAATATAGCAAGCAGGACGCGCACACACACACAACAAACACAAAACAACCAAGGCAACAATAAACACACCACAACAATCACAACAACCATAACAACCACAGCAGCCACAACAACCGCAACAACAGCAACAACGGCATCAACCGCAACAACGGCAACAACCGTCACACCGGCAGCAACCGCAACAACCGCAACAACTAGAACAACTGGAACAACTGGAACAACCGCGACAACCCCGACAACCCCAACAACCCCAACAGCCCCAACAGCCACAGCAACCACAACCACAACCACAACCGCAACTACAACCACAACTACCACAACCACAACCACCACAACAACCACCACAACGACCACAACAACCAGAACAACCACAACAACTAGAACATCCCTTTTTCATCACTTTAACAATGCCTCGAAGGATAAACCCCTTTGAAGGTTTGGGGCAGTGGTCCCAATGTCAGCCGCAGGATCCAACGAAGTTTCCGCCTCAGCCAGAACAACCAGAACAACCACACGAAGAAGAAGAAGAAGCAGCACCAGCAGCAGCAACAGCAGCAACCAACATAGCAACCACACAAAGCAAACAAGAACAAGAACATCAACAGAAAGAAGAGAAAGACGAACAAGAACTAGAACTAGCACAATACCAAGAACAGCACCAACAGCAAAAGCAAAAGCAAAAAAACAACAACAACAACAACAACAACAACAGCAACAACAACACCAACAACAACAACAACGACAACAACAACAACAGCAACAACAACAGCAACAACAACAACAACAACAACGACAACAACGACAACAACAACCAACAACAAGAACCAACAACAACAACAACAACAACAACAACAACAACAACAACAACAACAACACCAACACCAACACCAACACCAACATCAACACAAACACCAACACCACCACCACCACCACCACCACCAACAACAGCAACAACAACAGCAGCAGCAGCAGCAGCAACAACAACAACAACAGCAGCCAAAGATATGCTGAAGCCTGACCAAGAAAAAACTTGATCCATTGATCCACTAAAGGATTAACGGTTTGGCTTCCTCCTTGGCTGCGCGCGCTGGGTCTCGTTTGCGGATTGATGCCGGTTGTTGCTTGCCTTGGATTCTGTTTCAATGGCTGTTGGCGCAGAGCAAAAATCCGCCGGCCCCGGCCATCAGCAGGGGAAGCGCGCCAAAGGAAAACCATAGATCTTCGCCCGCCCGTGCAACACCAGCCCTGGGGGGCCTACCGTTTCCGAGGCCCAGATGCTGCATGTGCAGCTCAATTCTTGCAGCTTCAGAAAGCAACGTGAGGCACCACCGGCTGTATGAAGAATGGCCCCGTTGGGCCTTCACTGCCGCTGTGTTTGGGGCTAATTGGCAGGCCCGCCGTTTTTGATGCCCATATGCTGCATGTGGAGCTCAATTCTTGCAGCTTCAGAAAGCAACGTTAGGCACCACCGGCTGTTTGAAGAATCGCCCCGGTGTGAAAAAAATCTGCCCTTTCTCTACCCCATTGCATCGGGTGATCTACTGAGGACTTCTGACGCCTCGAACAACCATGCTTCCAAACATGATAGTTTGTTAAAAGGGTTTCTGTAGTCAGTTGTACCAAAGGGTGTTTACTATCAGCTTGAAAACCTTTGGGGTCGGCGGCAGGGGGCGTCAGCCCTTAGATAACGGCCCCGCGCCCGGATCCTTGCCGGAGGCCTTCGGTTGGTAACCGAAGGTTATATGCGCTGCGCCCCCTGCCGCCGACCCTTTTGTTGGACCTCCGGTACCCCCGACCTATAGATATCGTTGCAATTTACAGGGGATCGTGCGTGCGCGGTCAAAAAATGCCGCGTTTTACAAGGTTTCGTGGCCTTCGGCGGCCACGGATTTCATCTTGGCGCTGTGCAAAAATCGTGGTTTTTACAGCATTTTGGGCCCCGGGACGGAAAAATTTTCCTCTTGAAGGTTTTTCAACATAGATTCAACATAGATGGGGACAAATATGGCCCCAAGACGGCCCAACCTGGGGCCAACATGGGCCAACATAGGGCCAAGATGGGGCCAACTTGGGCCAAGATGGGGCCAACTTGGGCCAAGATGGGGCCAACTTGGGCCAAGATGGGGTCAACTTGGGCCAAGATGGGGCCACCTTTGGCCGTGATGAGGCCAAGTTGGGCCAAGCTGGGGTCTACTTGGGCCAACAAACAGCAAAAACAACAAAAACAACCACAACAACAACAACAACAACAACAACAACAACAACAACAACAACAACAACCACGACAACAACAACAACAACAACAACAACAACAACAACAACAACAACAACAACAACAACCACAACGACAACAACAACAACAACAACAACAACCACAACAACGACAACAACAACAACAACCACCACAACAACAACAACAATAACAACAACACCACCAACCACAACAACAACAACAACAACAATAACAACAACACCACCAACGACAACAACAACGACAACAACAACAACAACGACAACGACGACGACGACGACGACGACCACGACGACGACGACAACAACAACAACGACAACAACAACAACAACAACAACAACAAGAACAACCAGAACAACAGCAACAACAACAACAACCACAACAGGGCTTGCTGCAACAGGGCTTGCTTGTGCCTGCGTAAGACGGCTCTCCCGACCTTCGGTATGCTCCCTGCACACCCNCAACAACAACAACAACCACAACAGGGCTTGCTGCAACAGGGCTTGCTTGTGCCTGCGTAAGACGGCTCTCCCGACCTTCGGTATGCTCCCTGCACACCCGGGCGGTCAGCCCCCTTCTGTCGAAACAACAATAACAACACCACCAACGACAACAACAACGACAACAACAACAACAACACCACCAGCAACAACCACAACAACAACAACAACAACAAGAACAACAGCAACAACAACAACAACAACAACAACAACAACAACAACAACAACAACAACAACAACAACAACCACAACAGGGCTTGCTGCAACAGGGCTTGCTTGTGCCTGTGTCAGACGGCTCTCCCGACCTTCGGTATGCTCCCTGCACACCCGGGCGGTCAGCCCCCTTCTGTCGAAGGATGCTGCCGGGACGCCCGAAGTCCTGGCCCCCGTCTTACGCGGGGGTGGGGGAGCGATTCTCCCCCACAACAAAAAACTACGACGACAACAGCAACCACAACAACAACCACAACAACAACAAGAACACCGACAACAACAGCAACAACAACAACAGCAACCACAACAGCCACAACCACCACAACACCAACAACCACGACAACAACCACAACAACAACAACAACAACAACAACAACAACAACAGGAACATCAACAACAAGAACACCAACGACGACAACAACGACAAGACCACCACTACCCCAACAGCAACAGCAACAGCAACCACCAC
>BGPT01001107.1:23015-51245 GCA_003297045.1 Symbiodinium sp. clade C Y103
CTTGGGCCAAGATGGGGCCAACTTGGGCCAAGATGGGGTCAACCTGGGCCAAGCTGGGCAACAACAACAACAACAACAACAACAACAACAACAACAACAACAACAACAAGAACAAAAACAAGAACAAGAACAAGAACAAGAACAAGAACAAGAACAAGAACAAGAACAACAACAACAACAACGACTACACATCCGCCAACATAGGCTCAACATAGGCTCGCGCTCCGGCCCCGTGGGTCCAACTGGCCGGCGCCCGGCTGTCAGGCGTAAGCCTCATAAATCACATAGAGGCTCCGTCTTGTCAAGTTGGAAAGGATCCTTCAACCAAAACGCCTGCGTCACGTCATTGTCTTTCAGCACCAGCCAGCGTAGATTGATCACAATCCAGTTTCAATCATGCATCTTGTTTCGCTTCAAACTCCCTTGTGAATAACTTCTGCGATAATGCGCGGGATCTTCGCGTGAACACCTCAGCCATGGTCAAAACGCTTCGGCGTGTTTTTGGCTAGAGACAATTGTATGCTTGCGGACAGGCCACCTTCTGGCAGGCGAAACGTCCTTGGCACGGCGATTGCGACGCAACCCAAGTGCCCGTCAAAACACCCAGAAGTATGCCATTCCAAAACAATGAAGCGAGATGCGTCAAAAAAGTCAAGACGTTGATGTCTTCAGCTGTGCATTCCTTAGACTGACGTTGGCAAAGCAGCCGTGAAGACCCCATGTTTTGATATCGCACCATCGCCCAAGCATTTTGCCTTGTGGCTCCTGAGGTGTGTCTTTCGGCGTTTACGGCGTTTACCTCTTTGACCTTCTCTTATATGATGTTGATTTTGAGTAAGGCTCTTGACGACCTTCCAGCACGGCCTTCGCACGCATGACCCGCAAAGCCTTCACCAGGAAGGTCCGGTCCTAGAAAAAAACATTCAAACACATCCAGGAAGGAATAAACTTGCAACTTGAGAACAATCTGCGCTTGGCTGCATGCTGAAAATATTGCTGGTCCGTGGATTCTTCCAAGGTGCTGTAAGCAATGAATTCTTCTGATTCACACCGTGCTTCTGGACCAACTGCTGCAAGACTTTCAGCAGCAGCCTAAACAGCCCGAAATCTGGGAGAAACATGAGGACATCTGAGGAAGAGGCACACGGCAATTCGATTGTGATGCAGCAAACATGCGCAGAAATGACGCCAGGCGCCGGACTATTTTTGTTCCTTGCATCATCCTGCATCTGTGTTGGATGCGCTAACGGTTTTGTCCTGGGTCGCCCTGCTGCCGCACTGGCAATGGCACCGTCGTCGCGGCGTGGGCTGCTGTGGCTTTTTGCAATTCTTCTGCCCCGTTCCGAAGCACTTGGTGATCTCGGTGAGGCTTCGAAGATTGCCCTTCGGAGAAAAGGTCAATGATTCGGGCTGCCTTGCGCGGCATCTTGCGCAACAGCTTGTGCAGCAACCCATTCGGAAACTCGTGCAGCAACTTGCATGTTTGTTTCCTCAACATCAAGGCTACCATGTGGTGCAATGATGTGCAAACCCTGTGAAAATATCTGCCGAACATCTGACCTGATCGGCAGACCAGGGGCCACGCTCCACAGTCAATGGGGCTGTATTGATTGAGCAAACCAAACCATCCATATCTAGATTTTTTCCGACTGAGAATTAAATTAAGAAGGCGTTGCTGTGACTTGCACGGGTCGGTTTTCAGCTTGTATCTGGCATGTTTCCAAATGGGAACATGGCATGTAGCTTCCAAAATAAGAACCTCGTACAAGCATCCCAGCACAACACTTGCAGAGCAAACGCTTTCATCATCGGGTTGCAATTAGACAGAAGCAGGATGGATTGAATCAAGCAAACCAAGTTGTCAATAAAGAGGCTGCGCTTATTTGGTTGCACGTAGGCAAAAAGGAGTTGCAATAGGTCGCAGTTAGAACTCTTATGTTCGCGTTTGAAAAAAAACTGCATGCCTTGAAAGCCCGTCGCCGGCCAAGCAGGAAAGACATGGAAAAACATGCATTTTCCTGTGTCGTTCCTGCGTGCAAGAGCCAGCAAAAGCCACTGTTGGCTTGCGCGGCAATGTGATGCGCGAGTTTTGCGCAACCCCTGGCGGGTTCAAGTTTTTTTGCCGAAGCCTTGCCTACGCACATATATTTTGTTGCGTGAACGCCGGATTTGAAACTGAATATGTTCTGCGGTGGTTTCCATCAGAAGCAGCAACGCAACACGTGTTTCCAGCGTTCAAACCATTCGTTCGTCCAAATGGTGCAAGTTGTTAGCGCTGCAGGGTGTGAATTTGCGCGACTTTTCAAATTGACGTGAGAGCATTTCCTGGTTAGCCTGAACAGGGTTGCCCTGTGCTAATGACACGCTGGGGAGCTGAAAAACATCACACAGGGAGTTGCTACGCCTTGCCTTTGGTCCTTGGGCTGCTCACTTGCGCATACCGGGGCCAAATCTGCACAAGGTAAATCAATAAATGACAAGGTTATGCAAGTTATGCAGTAATGATGGCAATAATAATAAAATTAAACAATTACTTACAAACCATCGATTTGTGACTGGACCCCCTCAAGAACACCTGGGCCGTAACAAGGGGATAGGAGAACATCCCCTCTGTCCATTCTTTCCGCCTCATCCCATCGGCCCGCTGATACAGCTCCATCACTCCGCAACTGCAGGACGAAGCGATCAAGGCAGGCCTTTCCCACTTTCTGAATCGAGGAAATTCGTTGAAAAGCAGCTCAGCAAAGCTAAGCAAAACTAAGCAAAGCTAAGCAGCTCAATGAAATATACTTAGTCTACCCGCACTTACTCTACTTCCGCTGGTGAAGAAGCTCACCAAAATCAACACCGTCAAACACAAAAAACAGACGAAACACAAAATGGGATCTCAACAAACATGGACACAAAAAACTTCTTGCCAAGTCGACATCAACTCACCAAACTAATTGAGGCCATGTCACAGGATCCAATGGCTCCGTATAGTAGCGGCTGCCTGACAGAGCACATGCATTTGAAAAAAATCAAGGGAACTTGCAGGCCTTGAGTGCAAAGTACCTTCAGCCTCCCAATGTGAAGCAACCAAGCCGAGCGAGACATCATTCATGCATGATCTTTCGATACTGTACCTGGGGATGTTTAGAATATTGTCGAATTCTTTGCGCAAAGCCCGGCAGTGAAATCTAGCAGTGGTTTGTCATCAAACTGGTGTTTTTTTTGCCGCAGGGCCTGTTGGCCCAGATTTCCCAACATATGACATGAACCAGAACCAAACCAAGCAAAATACAGGTGAACAAGTCGCATCGTTGAACCATTTTGAATCCAGATGTCCCAAACCAAAAAAGAAACCAACATTGAATTTAAATTAATTTATAGAAGTCTTAGATTGAGCAGGAGCCCAACTGTTTCATGCAGTTGACACCTTTCATCCCTAAGATTCCACATAAGTCCATGTTCTCAAATCCCATATGTTTCAACATGCTTCAAACCCTGAACATGCCCAGGACGGCTATCCAAGGATTCCCAAGGCTGCTCATCCTGCTCTGATCTGCAGCAGTCGGCCTGGATCAGAAGGATTCGAAGTCGCGATGGCCGTCCGCAGCGGCAGCTGCCAACTTTCGGACCCTGTGCTGGGCCCGTTGTACTGCCTAAAAAGTTCTGCAAACAAAAAGCAAGAAGCAAACACTGCATATCACTGCATCACAGCAGGCAAAAAGCGAGGGAACGCAATGCTTTTCAGATTGATCATGACCGAACTCTTTTGCCTTCCATGTCTCTGCGCACCTCTCGTTCAGCAAACGAAGTAAGATATTCAAGGCTTCCCCTGACTCTTGGTGAGCTACCCCAGCCCCACAAAGGGAATTTCCCCTGGGTCGAAACGGAGAACTGCACCGCCAAAGTCAACAACAAGAAGAAACTACAGGATTCTACGGATCATAGGAACAACATGGAACATTGAGGAAGTGCACCTGGGGCTCGAGAAATATCATCCAGCACGCAAAGCTCAGCTGTGAGAATACCACCTGCAGAAAAGCCCGCTCGGTGAAGCAAACTTGTCAAGATATACTAAATGGACAAACTACATGGACAAACCAGATCCATCTTGCTGCCAATTCCACTGTTCAGCTTCCCTTGTCAAACCTGGGCGTGTCAGGCTGCGGACCAACTCACCCCCTTCAGGCGCAGGTTCCTTCAAAATCACGGCATCTCCTGAACCAAAGATCTGGAACGAACCAGGTGTTGCACAAGAAGACGAACAAGAATCAAAGCACGCTGTAGGCCCTGTGGGCCGTAGCTCCATAGGCGGCATGCTCGCATCAGAGTGAAGCAAACATCCATAATCATATGAGCCCGCTACGATGCTACGATTCAACATGATAGAAAAAGGATATGCACAGCACGGGCCTATGAGCTCGTGAAGCTTGGTATCTCTGTGCATCTGGTAAAAGAAGAAAGAGAGGCCCGCAGCCTGCCGAATCTACCGAAGTAAGACGCTTCGGACATTTCCAGTTACATCAGCGGTAGCGGGCAAAGGCAAGAGGTAGTATTGGGCAGAGTACTGGCGACAAGGCAGCTTCCCGCTTAGTAGTGGACTGGCTGTCTTTAGGCCACGCATGTTCAGACATGTTCAGCTTCGCTCACTGTCTCCGGGTGTCTGTTTAAAATTATTTGGCATGCCTCCGCCGCTGTCTCAGCAAGCAGTGTCTTGGCCACACCGGGTGGACCCTGGCCGTTGTCGTCGATTGTGATCAAGTATTGGATGTCCATAGTCACGGTCTTGCGAAAAACATAAAACGGCACAATCAAGCATGCGAAACATCCCTTGTTGTAGCTGGATGTGATGTCTTCCATTCTGTGTATCCATACGTCAGAATCCCTGAAATGTGATTTTGTTTGACAAGAAGTGCTGCAGATCAAGCGCTTGTTCACATTCAAGTCTGCCGTGACCCTGTTACGCACCCTGCCTCTATGTACACGTGCTCTTGGGCGATGAGTGCCAAGAGCACAGCCTCCTCAGCATCTGCGAGCCCATCGCAAGTATCAGCAATTTCAAACTTGAATAGACTTGGCGCGTCCAAAGGCTATCAAAATAAATGGGGGACGCTTTCAACACTTGCTGTTAGTATCACAGTCGACGAAGTTCTGAGTCTGTCAAACACAGTGTAGCAGCATTAAAGAATTGGCTCAGCTTCAAGAAAGCAGTTCCATGTCATGTAAATCTTCGAAGCACGCAAACTCCAGGCTTTGAGGGGATTCTTGGCATCATTGGCAGATTGTTGGCTGTTGCCGGAAAATTTTCAGCACCAGAACTTGAAGTGCTGAACTAGCTGCGCCTTGCCAGACTCATGGCCAATGATCTGTTCGTCCAGGGCACGTTGTACCTTCAAAGCAACTAAGCCGCAGCTTGGCGAGGGGCAACATGCAAAGAGTCAAGAATTTTTGCTGCTACGACGTCAGTGAAGATTGGGAACGTATACTTGCAAAATCTTGCAAACATGTTGCTTTGTGAGCCTTTGAATAAGTTACCCCACAGAAAAGTATTCAAAGAGTTGCTGTATGGGCTGACAAATTCCGAGCGCTCCAGGAAGAACTAAAAGTTCGGAGGGTAGTTGGCTTCGGCAACTGTTTGTGGTAAACTCCAAGCGCCACTTCTTCCCGCAACGCGGACTCTATCAACCCAGAAGCTATGCTATGTGAACTTCAACATTGGTTTGCAGGTTATCCTGTGAATCTGATACTGTTCTGATTCTGCTAGATTGTTTTGAAGTTTAAATCATAGCAAACCTCACTGCTGTGAGGGACGTTGCTCTTGAACATTCTGAGCTCTCAATCTCTCTCGCATTATTCTCAATACTAGTAGAAACACACTCACTGCACAGCCTACACTTGAGAGGGGCAAAGGAACGTACAAGATCTGCAGGGAAAACGGTAGGAAAATCGCGGAGCATGAGGGCACACCGGCAAGGATATTGCTGGTTCAAGATGAGGATAAAGATGACGAAACATGCTGACAAGCCTGACAACGACTAAGGATGGGAAGGGCGTGAGCAATGACAGGGATTGCAACAAGGAGGAGGATGCTGATCACAATGAGCATGACACTGAAGGTGACAAAAGTCAAGGCGATGATGGGTTGTAGAAAGGATGGGATACGGATGAAATCTGATGAAAAGGATCACTGTAGATAGGCAAATCGTTAGCGAATCATACTGATCTAAAGGTGATATCGGAGAGTGTCGTAGAGTGTCGTACAGTTCCACAACGAGGACTGATAGCTGTACGGGCATCGAATTAAACGAAGACGAAGAGGTGTTCCAAAATATGAGGATGACAAGGACCACAATGACAACTTAAACGCATTAAAAATCTAAATACTTGGGAAACTATTGAGTCTAGGAAAACGGCCAAAAAGGGAAAGAAGCCTGGGAAGGACCCGCAGAGTTCGAACTTGGCTCCGGCCAGTGATAAATGAGACTCCTTTGGCTGAAGCCACCTTTGGAAAACAGCAAAGAAGCTGAGACCTTGTCGCAGCTTGTGACCCCGCGCCTGTTGCAGAGGCCTTGTAGAATATCTGCGCAGCATGCTTATGGCGCAGGTTGCGTGCTTCAACATCGCTGATGACCAAAGCATCAAATCCCGTTTGCCAACTTTTGCAACATACGCTTCTTTTTCTCTTTCATCCTTCCTGATCATCAAATCAGCAGTAGTCATTTGTTCAACCGTGTTCACGGGTACTCATTTTGTCCTATTGAAAGATGCTTTTGTCTGAATTCCATTTTGTCCACTCAGCCGCTTGCTGTCTCGGGGCGTACAGCATCCCAATACCATTCGGTTTGCAAACTTGTTCAATGTAGACCAACGTCCAATGCCCATAGCTATTGTACAGTAGGTGCCCGCGGTAAGCAGCTGGCAATAGGACCGTGATTCTGCTTTTGCAGCCAACAAATGATAGTACGCGGCTGCCGGTACGGAGTTTTCTGTGAAGATGCTTGATGCCTATCTAACATTCTACTTATCTATCAATCTATGTGCCAATCTACCCACCCACCTACCTACCTACCTCCCTATGTACTATGTACCTGAATGATTCAACATATTCAGCACTGTTTTGTTCCTGAAGTCACACCCTCATGCACCCGTATTGCATGATGTGTCCTGATGTCAAATTGGCAAGATAACGGATTGAAAGCAGGCGCAGCCAAACTGTTCAAAGGCGGACAGGATGTGAAACAAAGGCCCCAACGACTGCAACCCCAAACTGCAAACGACTGCATCCTCTGACGATTGCACCAGTGTTTTTGTCAGCTTTGTCAATCAATGGCAGGGTCCCATTTCAGGACCCGGCGTGTCATTATCAGCGCTCCGAACCGCCCAAGTTCTAACGCGTTCCAAGAATCTCAACACATCTGGTCTGGCGCAAAATACAAAATCAAAGAAACATGTTCAAACCCACAGGAAACCCACGGTATTCATCATTAATATCATTAGTCATTGTCACTAGTTCTCATGCCTGAGAAATTAGTCCAAATTCTAGCCTCCGAAACCAACACATATCACTTGTATCAGGATGCCCAAGTCTGCCATGTTTGTTCATTTTGCAGTTGTACGTGGGTGTCCTCAACACCATAGCATTTGCGCAATCAATTGTCTCATCTTCAGCTTCCTCCTGATTGCATCAATGTGAGACGGAATGTGATTATGTTGGACTTCGTGCTCGAAGAATGTTGGAAGAACGCATCCAAAACTAGTTGCGGAAGGATGCAAACAGGTAGCAGCACCTACATGCCGAGGAGTTTGCACAACCCCCGAACAGGTACGCGACAAACCTAGCAATTTGTGCAATCCTTGTTTGCTATGCATGCAAGCACACATGCATACAAGAGTATCTATGATCTCAGCATGGACAGAAAACATTCAAAGATGTCAACGGGATTTGCGTTTCACAGTTTCACAGAAAACCAGAAATCCAAAGAATTCAATTCTGCGGGCAATCTGAGACGCTCAACCTTGAAGGTTGGTGAATTTTGCTGAACATTACTGTCAAGTTTGTGTTGTTCAGAACCTGAACGCGTGCCCCACATGTCATAGACATGTCGTACACAACATTGTCCAACGAGGATGATCCGAGGTTGTCAGATGTTCTGGGGGTGTTGAAAGGCACCAGACGAGTCCTGTTTTGTTGGGCTTTGCAAAGATGTCCTGAAGACATGGCACGGACACGCAAAAACGCATAGCATCATGCAGCTGCACAATATGCAAATTACGGGTATGTAAGTATGTATTCAAACATGTTGAAACATCGTGAAACCTCATTACAGTACGATAGTGATCTAGGAGAATGTCTGATATGGGGCACTATTCACGTGCCCGGGTCTCTGTTCTGACCAGGAAAATGGAACTCCTGACACTCACCAATCTGACCAAAGCCTTCATTGGTTCACTTGACTGGTGACATTTCACTTGATTTCACTTGGCCACGACATTCTGTGCGACATACTGCGACTCTCCTCGTCGTCGTCAGCAAAGAGCTGTGTGGGTTCTGGCTTTGGTACTGTGAGCTCAGCCGGGCTGAAGAGACTCATTGGCTCGCCCGGCTCGCCTTTGGCCGTTTGAATGAAACAGTGGAACCGCTTTGGGACCGACTCAGCTTGACATGTTTCAACACGTCTTAACTTGAGTCTGAACAGGTTTCAACATGTTGCAACTGCATGTTTCAAGATGTTTCAGCAAATCAAGTTCAAAACACTTCTGCGGAGCCTTGCATTTGCGCTGTACTTACGCAGTCTATCCTGCTGTCAGGCTAGCTTCATGCCATACTGCTCAAAACATGCCATGAAAAAAACGGCTGTGCACACAAAAGTTCTGGCCCTCGACTTCTCTGATGAAGTATTTTGGGGTGCGTGTTCTATTTAGATGCATCCCAACATTTCTCAACTACAGAATTAAATCATCCCTAATTCTTTGGCGCATCTAGATTCTCTTCTTTGGTGTGCTGAGCTTCTGGCGCTCTAACTCCTCGGATTCTGGTGACACTTGCAGTGGCTCAGGAGGAGCAGTTGGGGTTTGTGCTGGAGCCTCGCAACAAGTAACGGAATACCACGCGACCCGTGACACATGGCAAGTGATGCTGCACATGAAAACAGCATTTGGGACATTTGGGCATTCAAGAACTCTGCCCCGCTATGATTCGCTATGATCCAATATGCGGGTCTGCCACAGCCAAATAGGAGTCTGTCCACTCAGCGCTCCTCCGGAACGTCAGTCATCGTTTGAGACTTGGGACTTTCGGAAGTTGGCCACGAAAAAGTTTCGGCTGGCAAGCTCTCCCCACGGACGTGGAATCGAAACCAATAGGCCTTCCATTGTCAAACACCATCAAACACCAACTAATATACACGAACATTGACCAAACCCACAAGCTGGTTGAGTGTTGCAGCGAAATACCAAGAACTGGCAGGTGCAAAGCTCCATCCAAGTCCAGTGTTGCTCTGAGCAGTGGCAAGTTGTGATTCGTTGTGATGAGCTGTGGGCCACGAGGAGCTGCAAGAGTGAAGAGAAAAACTTTGAAACATGTTCAAAACATGTTCGGTTACAATTGCACAACTAATGTGAGCAATGCTTGCCGAACTATGTTGCACCTCCCAGATCACATAGTTCGCTTGACATATGCTTGGGTAAAGATGCACCCGCTGGGCCTGGCCGAAGAGACAGCGGGATGTCCTTGAGAGATGCTAAGAGGCAACTAAGAGGCAACTAAGAGGCAACCAACCTTGAAACCTAAGGTTGAAAACCTCGTTAAGAGGCAACTGCCAAGATCTGCTCAGTTGCCAAAATTCAAACACGGGTGAGAATTCTCTTCTTGGGCTTTCACCCAGCCTTGTAGCCTGGATTGCGCCAGTGGTCAAATTCCTGAAAATGTAAAACTTGTAAGCTTGCCAACGTCTCTGCGATACCGGACAGCACAAGCGCAAACAACAGAATGTCAAGTGCAAAGATGTTTTTCCACGAGCTATAGCAGCTAGACTCTGCAAGACTGCCTCTGGTTGCAATAGAACAGACCACAAGGACACTGTATGCGCTTCCACAGATCGTCGCTCTCGCCTTAATTACAGAAAGCAGTCAATGGCAGGTCCTGACATGACAAAACCGTAAAGCATCTTGATTTCTTGCACTTGACTTCAAGATTTTGCCACCCGCGAGATTGGTGTGGGTTTGGACAAGACATAACTGTGAGGGGGTTTGTGCAAGTTCCCGCTACTCATGGATATGGATGTGTTGACATAGTTCCAAGATCATCAGGCATCAGCCGAACCTTGTTTCCTCAAGTTTTCTTTAAAAGTACGTTGCAAAACACACAACTGAAATGGAAGCGGCTGCAAAGCACCCATACTCTTGCCATGCAGCTCATTGTCAAGGAAGAAGGTTCCATAGCGATTTGTGAAAACCTGTCAAAACAAGTGTTTGTCACGATCTCCAAAAGAAAGTGTAAAGCAATGCAAATTCGCAAATTCTTGTAACGTCTTCCAATTGTTCAGCTCTACTAGCCTTGGAAGAACTTGACCCAGGAGTGTCTCAGAATTTCGGAACAGGCTGGAATGAGTTGAAACATTTGGAGCCTCCTCAGCCAAACGCAAAAGGAGACTTGTTGAGAACTCAAAGGCGTCCGGAAATTGCTGCAAGAGCTGAAAGACCTTAGATGGGCTCAAACATCTTGGGAAGACAGGAGCGTAGCATGATGGCCGGTCATGGCCGCCATGGCCGGCAAGTAATCGCAATTCATATCAATTCACATGTTTGCGCCAAATCCGTAGATCCACCGAAATGCCCTGGAATGCATACAACTGCCAGGGCATGAAACGCAAAACATTCGAAGTGAACTTAAGCTCTGAGCGCATTCCAACCATTGGATGATAACAGGACTGTATTCGCTGGTCGGCGCATCCCCGATCCTGGCTGTTTCAAAGTCCCCCTGCCATTCCCTTTCCATTCCCTTTCCATTCCCATTGTTTTCCATAATTTCCCATCCACTGTCTCAGGATACGAGTCGCTACTAGTCCCTACTAGCTACGAGCCGCTACAAGCTGCCCTAGGCCCGGAAGGCATGGCAGTTTTGCGCCAAGCGCGTTCGGAAACGGTGTCCAAAGGAACACCATTCTTTCTGGATGAGCTTGAGAAATCCAACCTGTGCCGCGACATTTTACAACCAGGGACAGCATCAGCACTTCTGAACGCATAATGCTTTGGATATGATTCCTTCCAATGCCTGGGTAAGCATATTGCACATACTATACATAGTCTAGGTATGTGCGTATGTATGTATGCCTGTCTGCATGTCTGCGTGTGTGCATGCTGTTTGTCTGTATGTATGTCTGTCTGTATGTATGCAAGTAGGTAGGTATAGTAGGTATTTATGCATGCGTGCATGCACACATGCATGTATGTCCATATGTATCTATGTATGTATCTATGTATGTATGTATGTATGCATGCATGTTTGTCTGTCTGTCTGTCTGTCTGTCTGTCTGTGATGTATTAACGTATGTATGCATGCATGCATGCATGCATGCATGTATGTATGTATATGTCTGTACGGATATCAACACACAAAAAACAGGCAGCATCCTGCGAATATCGGCTTTTCAAAGGAAAGCCCTCTCATCCATCAACAGGAGTCGAGCTGTGTAAATTAATTTGATTCGGGCTGAAGACTGGGACCATTTCTTAGAGCCTTGGGAAGTTGTCTATGATCGGTGCATCCGGTCGGTTGCAGAACTACAGCTGAATGCATAGTGAACCTTTGCGGTCTATGCGCTGTATCTGCACAAACCGTGCAAAATCCTGCAAAACATCTTGTGTAAAATGTCAACTTTGAAAGAAACAATTTGCTCTTTTCACACCTGGGTCCGGTAGTGCGGATCCATGCAGAGCATTGCCAGGGAGGATACCTGTGCCAGATCTTGCTGTAGAGCACAAAGCGCCAGTTTCTGAAACGAAATCCTGCAGAGGGTGTCTAAATGGCATCTAACAACATCAGCACTTTTGCTCCTAATATCGAATTTCCCCCAAAGTTGGAACACACTGAGTCAGAGCAACAAAGCGCAACAATAGAGTAAAGAAAAACCAAGAGAGAGCAGTGTGCGTTGGAATCTTGGTGGGTGATAAAGGGTTGATATCTATGAGCCTATGAATGCAAATGCAATGTCTTTGTGTGCATGCGCGTGGTTGTACTGCTGAGGTATTCATAATGTTTTGAAGGCCCCGCCCACGCTGTTCAGTGCTGTAAACAAGCCAATAAAGCTTAAGTTCCTGTTCTTGGGTTTTGTCAAGTTGTCAAACCAACAAGCTCCACGCGCATTTCTGAGGGTCTGCTAGTAAGTGTTTCGGCTTTTGGGGTGGGCCCCAACACAAACTGAGCCAAGTGGCACCTACAGGTCTCAAGTTGGTTCAACCACACCTCATGGATCTACAGTACTCAAACTCTTTGATCTGTTCAACGGACAGATTGGGCGCTTGTGTCAAAAGTTGTGACTTCTAATTTTTTCCGCTGTTTGCCACATACCAGCCGCGCCTGTGCAGTACGATCCCATCCGTCAGAGCAATGGATCTGGCAAAGGCATGACCAGCTCTGAGAAATTGAGGACATAAGTGAATGTGACAGCCATGCACAGAATAATTGTACAGGGGACTGCAAATTCCTTTACTGACAGTGTGGTGCAGGCATTCGCGCCGTGCATCACTTCACATCAGCACATGTTGCGACAAGAACTAGATGTCAATTTTGAATATGTGCTCGTTTGAAAATGTGTAAAAAACATGCACCAAAAAAAAGCGCAGCCGCACAGCACCAAGATGATACGCTACATAGAGATGTTGAACTACATCGGCGTTACAATGCATTGCGCACGTGGCCCAAATCACTCTCTCGACGTGCTGTCACGGTTAAACGCAACTTTGGTTTTAGCTAAGGTACTCTGAAAGGTCTGAAAAAGGCCGCAAAAATGACGCAAAAAACACTACAGTGACATCTTCAAAAATCAAGGGTTTGGGTTCGGATCAGTTTGGTGTCTTTAGCTATGCTTCGGCACGCCTGAGAGTTTGACAGAGTTCGTGTTCGAAATCCATTTGCCCAACTTTGTCATCTCAAGGTTTGTTTGCGTGGCAGGGCAAGGTCATTCGCCTCAAGTGGCGCTACAATTTGGGCCTTCCCACTTTTTCTGGATCCGGGTCGAGATGTGTTACGTTGTTCAAAATGATTTGCTTGGGCACCGCGACGCCCCTGCTTGTTTGAAACAGGTTTGAAACAACTTGTATCTGCTACTTCCCTGCACAAATGCATTCGCACACGCACATTCACATACACACATGTAAACGCTTACACTTTCATCAAACTGGCACTCAGACTAACGCCTGCCCCTGCACACGCAACAACAGTGGCAAGGGGATCAGCCTTCGAGCGACTGCCCCAAGGGAGGAAATTCGCTGGAAGAAAAACGGAAGCGGTAAAGGAGATCCACAACCAAGCAAACCGAGCAACAAACCGAAGATGCCGGTCTCAGCGAATCCATCTCATTTCATTGTCCCTTCAGGCTGTCCCTGTGCTTGTTTGTGTGAGTGTGTGTATTCGTGCCTGTGGTGCGCCCATATTTAGGCTCATCGTCCAGTGACATGGAAGGATGAAACCGTTGATTCATTGACGGGCTCTCTGCAAAGCAAGAACGATTAAGAATTCAGGGCATTGAAACCCACAGCCCTTGGCCCTTGACGCTTGCTGTTGAGTACGGTAGTCATACTGACCATCTAATTCAAAGAAGAAACCAGGAGTCATACCTTGAAGGCTAGGATCCGTCTTCAACCACCAAAGAACGCCAGGTTACTCTCAAAAAAACCAAAGCATTAGTGTCACATAGTGTCGCAGCCCATGTAATCTCAAACTCTCAAACCATAATCTCGGTAGCCGGTTTTTTCAGTGGAGGCCGCAAGTCGTCACGCCCTTGCGAACCGTTGCAGCTCACATTTTCTTCCATGTTTTGAAAATGCATATATACCATGACAGACGGAAGTTTCAAGAAGGGGACATGCCTATAGAGAGAAGGGAGAGCCTAAAATAGGAAGGACGCCTGGCGACCTGGCTGCCCGTCGCACAGACAAGGTTCCCCACATCGAGGCCGGGAGCCACTTTGCGCGAGAAAACAAAAGGTTTAGTGCGTTTCAAACCTCCAAGCATCACCTTGACGTGCCAATTCCACATCTCAGCCTTCCTCACATTTCAGCTCTCTTCACATCTCAGCTCTACATCTCAGCTCTACATCTCAGCTCTCCTCCCATCTCAGGTTTCTTCACATCTCAGTTCTCCTCGCATCTCAGCTCCCTTCACATCTCAACCCTCCTCACACCTTAGCTCTCTTCGCATCTTAGCTCTACATCTCACCTCTCTCTACATTTCAGCTCTCCTCACATCTCAGCTCTCTCTTCACATCTCAGCTCTCTTCACATCTCAGCTTTCTTCGCATCTCTACGTTCCTCTTGGCCATATTTTACGTTTAATTGAGTTTACACACCTAACCTTTCTTTGATAATGTATACACCTACTTATCAGGAATTAGAATGATGTAGATGTATACATAACATACTATCAATGAATTAGTCAATATATATATAGATAGATAGATAGATAGATAGATAAATAGATAGATAGATAGATAGATAGATAGATAGATAGTTAAACTATAAATACCATCGCGGACCCAGTCTTACCTTCACCCCTTGATCATTGAACTTCTGACCGTCCCAGACTTTTGGCCGGGAAATCAAACTTGAGGCCAAAGGGAAGGGGACGAAAGCTAGCTGGGCAAGGAGAGATGTGTATTGAGAGAATATGTGGCCTACCATTCGATGTTGCTGACACGCAAACAGCAGCGTGTCATGATGCTAGCTCAGTGCGCCATAATCATTCCACAATCCTCCCCGTGACATCCTAGCACACCAGCGTCAACATCACGCTCCTAGCGTCCTACTTGCCAAATACAAAGTGCCCCAACCGAACGCGCTTCGGTTGAGCCACTTTGCAACCATCTGATTGAACCTCTTTCCCTCGGCCTTTCCTTCCTNAATACAAAGTGCCCCAACCGAACGCGCTTCGGTTGAGCCACTTTGCAACCATCTGATTGAACCTCTTTCCCTCGGCCTTTCCTTCCTTGTTCCTGTCCATGACATCTTCTATACATTATATATTTATGTGACTATGATGAATCTATCTAAGTATCTCCATCTGCCTAGCGACATATCGATACTTCTATAGTCCATATGTAAAGCTCTAAATGTTTATCCACTATACAAATAACCCAGTCTTAGAATGTGATAACTTAGGTGCATCCATCCATCGAGCAAGAAATGTGTGGGAATCTTAAGATGTGCATCTTCTATTCCTCGTCAAGACCGGGTCATGTTTTCACGCAGGCCTCTTGAGGAAAAGGAATGCAAGATCCAAGTGGTTGTTCTCTCATTACATTACATTACATCACATTACATTGCACGACATTACATTAAACTTACATTTCCATTGCACTACATAATTTGACCATATAAATATTAGATTAGATTACAGTAGATTGCATTAAATTAGATGAGAGTGGGTTGGATTAGATTCCATTACATTAGATTACATTAGATTAGTTTCTTGTAGATTGCATTGCGTTGCGGGGCATTACATTCACAACACTGACGGTGAATCTTGTGTGTGTGTGCGTGGGCATGCGAACGCATGGAAACCCAGACCCAGTGGGATGGACGGGGGGGACCGGGGGGGAGGGGGGGTACACATCCGACATGATTATTTAATCAGGTGCAACCAGGTTCGGCATGAAAATCATGCGAGCTGCATCCATTCTCCCCCCAATACATTGCTAAAGCAAATCCAACTCCAGCTAGCAAGCTAGCTTTCGTGATTACTTTTGATTGGCAAATCAAATGCTGAACGCCGCACGCATTTAATGTTTCCAATTTGCTTCTATTGTCCATGCTGCGGGGAAGCATTTCGAACACAAAAGCTTTCTCCGAATGCGATGTGGGTGTATTCTTACATCCCGGAAAATACAATAGCGTGAATCGCTACTTCTTGGCTTTAAAAAAGCTCTTGTGAACTGAGGGATCTTAGAAGTTCGTATTGGGATGACAGCGCGTCCGCAACTGCCATCAAACAAGGAGCAAAAGCGCCCTAATGGCAAACATGTAAAAATATGTCTGAAACATATGCCATTTCACAGTGTCTTCTACAGTATTGCATCAAACAGAAAAAAGGAACGCGCAACATTGGAAGCCACACAAAGAGCACGGCGGGATGTGGCTCCGTATAATCGTGAAGGGGGTACCACCACATTTGCCTTGAAGTTGAGGATTTCTGTGACAACCTTCAACCTAGGACGATGACATTACAATGGCTTGGCGGCAACAATATTGTGAATGATTCCCGAAAAAGTTCAGAGTCGGACAAACCTGGTTTGACATTCCAAGGGGAGGTCAGCTGAAGGGTGCTCACTTCAAGACAAAATCTAACAAAAAGGCCAAAATAAGCTTTCTTAATCCCACCCTCCATATATTACCGCGCTTCAATGGCCCCGCATTTGTAAATTCCTACTAAGCCATTGTTTCAGGTGGATGTAAGGGGGCGGGATTACAAAGACTGACCTTCCAGTGACGAACTGCCTACTAAAACCATCTCCAACAACCCCTGGAACTGATTGCTGACCTTGGATCGACCTACAGCAGTCACCGGCAGTGCTGGAATCTGCACTCCCGCATTGGTTCCCCATCGATTGTGCAGCAGCTTCTGCTTACGTGTGGAGGAATGGATTGCTTCCAGGAAACGTGCATGAAAGGATGGCTCCGATGTAGTCATACCTGAAGTGGCATGAAGCAACAGGCATGGCAATGTTTTGCATCGTTGTGCACCGATTCTTCATGGCACAGCTCTTGTGAACAACTCGCGCCCAGAACCATCGCACCATCCAGAGCTTGCCACATCTTTCATCCACGAGCCCACCTACAATTTGGGTGAGGCAGGAATTTTTGGGAGGACCTATGGAATCCGTGTGACGAACTGTTCCAAATGGTTTCAATCATCACCTAGAGAAAGACTTGTTTGATCTTGCTTGGCAACTTGATACAAATTGATTGAGCGCATCCAATTCAAATCTTTCTCCGGACAGAGTGGTTGCACAGGAGGCGTGAAAGGCTGATCCAAATCAAACCTCAAAAGGTAAAACTTCTGAGGGCGCAAGCATACCCAGGCCAAAAAATGTGAATTGGCAAGGCAGCGTTCACATGCAGGCTTTGATTTCGCACGGCTGTGTCCTGTGCATGGCCACTTATTTTTGTGTCAATTGGGGGAATAAGCTGTGGTTGCCATGGATGTTGCTACTGTTGCTGCGTTGCTGTTGTGAATCTTGTAAACAACATCCTTGCGGTGGTAGTGGTGGTGGTGGTGGTGGTGGTCGTAGGTAGTAGTAGTGGTCGTTGTAGTAGGAGTAGCAGTAGGGGTAGCAGTGGTAGCAGCAGTGGTAGTAGTCCCAGTAGGGCCTTGGTAGGGCCTTGGTAGGGCCTTGGTAGGGCCTTGGTAGGGCCTTGGTAGGGCCTTGGTAGGGCCTTGGTAGGGTAGGGTACCAGGTAGTAGTAGCAGTAGCAGCAGCAGTAGTACTCGTCATCGTTGCGGCCGTTGTTGTCTTGCTTTTAGCGCGCTTTCAGAAGTTTCTCTGTGGATCGATCTGCTGAGTGTTTTGTGGTTTCATTGCAAACATCTAGATAGCCTCATCACTTTGTCCATAAAGAATCTAGACCAGGATCATGGTCTCCGAGCTAGCGCCTAGCTTTGCAGTTGTCAGGGTGTACCTTGTTTCTGAGTAGCAACAACAACGGAAACTTTCAAGTGATCTTGGTGCTCCTGTCCAGAGCTTTGCCTGATCCCCTTAAATTGCCAAACCATTTCTGCCAGTCCCCACCTGTGTATCAACCAAACGCGCCACTGCGCTGCCCATCGTTCTCCATGCATCTCGGACAACGTGGATGTTGTCGATGCCTAGATCTCATTGTCAAAATAGACCAAGCTTTGAGTGCTTGAACACATCTCAAAACAGCCAAGAAATGTCCATGCATTCATGCTGACCTGCCTCCCCAAATCATCCGGCATTGAGGATATGATTCAAAGCCACCGCCACCTGCCTCAGCGACTTTACTGTCATGAAGTGTCCAACTTGCCATATGGCAGCACATATCTCACGATTGATTTGTTTGAAAGATGCTGCTGGCGGTGTGCACTTTGGAGGCTGAAGTATGGTTTCAGCTAGATAGAGCACTTCCAGATTCTCACCCGCCTTGTTCACCCAAGCGCTCACTTTTGGCCTCGGAAGAACGTTCAGTCTCCAGGCAAAAAGTTGCCAGCCGCTAATAATCACATGGTTGTCACGTGTCTGTCACTTGTTTGTCGTGTGTCCCCCTGCACCTTCTCTTAATGTTTTAACATATTTCCAGACATTCCCAAACCATATTTTGAACGAGGTTGCGCCCACACCAAAGCCCTACAAAGGAAAAACTACTTCAAAGCAGCTTGGTTCATCGAAGGAACTCAGCAAAATGTTTGTGGTACGTTCAACAAGGCATAGCAGGTAAAAACTGGTATCTTTGCCCTTGTTAACATTTGTTAACTAGATATTTCCCGCCTCAAGTCGATACAAAGCAGATCGCGTTCAGAGCCACCATTGCCAAGGCCTTGTGCATTGGATGCTTGACTTTGCAGATCCAATCCCACATTCTTTGGGAAAGAAAGCACGCTGGGAAGAACACAATAAAATGCAATTCGTGTAATTTCTAGGCCCCAATAAACCCCAATGATTACAGCTTGCGCTTGTTTTAAGTACCTGCTTGAAACCATGTCCCGCCAAGATTTGCGAATTGAATGCTTCTTTCATCTTTGCTGCAACTGAGTTGCGGATTGCATTCAGCATTGACTGGTCCTAGCATGCGCCAACTGTACGAAAAACGCAAATCCTGCCGACGGAATTGTAGAATCTTGTCAAACCATTACCCGCATTGTCACTTCAAGACTTGATCAACAACACAGGGGGGCAAATTTTGCAAGCGCCATTTCTGTTTTTGCACATGATTCTTCGATATAATTTTGAACTGCTGACCAATCTTTTGCCAGGAAAGACTTGGACAAACATGAAAAAACTTTCCAAGACACCTGGAGTCAATGTTATTCTGAGCAGTGTCTGCTCGGGGTGCCGGTCAGTCACCGTGACGTGGACGGGTCGCACTCTTATAAGGGACAGCTTGTTGTGAAGGCCCAAAGTTGGAGTTGTTTCATGTTCAAACATATTATGTTGATTTGTTCATTTTTATATTGAATTTGTTTCATGCCATGGATATTGCCAGATTTTGTCAATATAAGGAATGGGTTGCTTGTCCAGTGAGGTAAGTTCTAGAACTGCCCCCCCCCCCATACATTTCCAACCCGCCAAAGGCCCAAAACAAAAACAAGAACGCAAAAACGTGTTTCGGGGACAAATTTGGACATTGTCGCGGTCCAAGCAATATCCAAATAATCTTTTTGGGTGTTCTTCTGCTGCATTCAATAGTCAGGAGACAAAAAGAATATCTAATGACCAAACAAAAAGGTTCGCTGTGAATCTCAATACCGACCCCGAAAATCCAGGGAGATATCTCAGATGGGATGGAGCGCTCACAGCAAACCTTTCAGATTCTTCATGTGCTCCGCCCTCCCTTCTTCCACGTCCTCTACACACTTCGTACCAATCAACCCCGTCAAACCTTCCGTTGTCCTGGGCATGGCTTGCATGGCATGGCTCACGCAGCTGAAATTTTCGTCACAAGCCGGGCCGCTGTGAGCAACGCCACAATGATGCGAAGGACAGCTCGGGACCACCTCAGAGGCAGAATTTGTGGTCGCTGGTTGCCTTGGTTGCCTGTGGTTCGAATTCTACGGCCTCATTGCGCGTCTGACATGCGCAATGCACCATAGTGGGACAGAAGGTACAAAAATTATTGAGCTTCTGAGTTCCTCAAGCAGCCTGCTTCTGAAATCCTTCAATCATCTTCAGTCAGTTTATCTATAACAAAGGTTAAAAAACGCAACTTCTCAGTTGCACAGCAGCAAGACTTCCCGCATTGATATGCTTAGCGCTTGCAGACTCTGCAGCATCAGTGCAGTGCCGGCAATTGAGAAGCAAAGCGCAGAGTGGGTGCAGGAAACTGATATGAGCTTAGTATAGCTTAGTATAGTCTGGTATCCAGTGGTAGGTATAGCTTTGGATAGCTTTGGTATGGTGTGGTGAATGTGTAGTGTTGGTGTTTCTTGGGAGCCCAGGCCGCACCAACTCATGGCTGGCAGCCGCCCACGCTTCCTGCCAGAAACATCTGTCCAGAGCAAGTTCAATATGGACAAACGAGCAAAGAGAATAACAGAATAAAAAGGAAGCAAATCAAAAAACATTTCTGCGCACAATATGCACAATTTGTCTCTAAAATCTTGACCCTCCCAATCTTTTTTTCGAAACCATGTGCAGAGTTCCATTCTCACTCAGGCTATGTGACGCACACGTCTGTTTGATTCATCACTTCATGTACATGCCTTCTGCTTAGATTCAATTACATTCTTGATTGAAGTGCACCGCTTTTGCGCCTGAATGCCGCCACATCCCTAAGAGCCTCACAGGTAAGATTCTGATGGACTCTGCAGGCTCTTTACATCTCTTTACCATTTCTTCTGTTTGATACTCTACTTCAGGCCTTGTTTGACGTTGCTTGACCGCTCATAATATTATACTTGACGTGGCTTTCACGAAAGTCCATGGCTCGCGCTTCCAAACCAGCACATCTAGCGTCTTAGTACTCAGCCTATGGGACACCAGCATGATAAACACCCTCCCACAAGAAACATGCTCTATGGAAAGAACAACTCCCACTGGTGGGTAGAACGATCCAAATATATCCAAATATAAAGACTAGAGCGCATACCCCCTTATGAAACCATGCCTATATTTTGCTCTAAATGCGGATACCATCAGATACCACTATTCAAACCAGTGATTTTAAACGCACAGCATGCAATAAACTTAAAGCCACCTAACACACCGTTACAACACCTTTGATCAAGTTGGAAACTGACCGGGGTTGCTTCTCTCGGAAATGCTTCGTAGAGATGCTCATGGTGGGCTCCACAATCTGAATGGCAAAATTCTCTTGAAGACTGAAGACGCTTTAGGGGAATCGTGGATCGAATCTTGCCAAGGTCCTAAATCACATCCCAAGAAAGGTGATTTTGAGATGCACCAAACAACCTCCAACATTCAATTCACATCCGCATCTAAACTTTAGCGAATCATGACGCACACTGCGAGACATGTGCAAATAGTGTCATATTGAGATTTTCTCTCTATCCATGCGCACCTGATCCGGCATTCGTCGTGGCAATACAATGCAAGCTGGGTATGAGCTGCAAAGCTTGTACTCTTTGTTCAGGTCGCTGACCTTGCAAGCTAGACTCAAGAATCCGTAGGGAAGAGAATAGAGAAGATAAAGTAACTATTTCAGCATTTCACTGAAATGTGGCAACTGGAGGCTGCTATCGACCGTGGTGTCGCTTCTCTCAATCTTGGTTGCTTTGAACGTTTTCAAGAACGAAGCTTACAGCTTGCAAAGCAAATACTAAGAAAATAGATGAAAATAGTAGAACAAAAATCTGATCGCGCTTGCTTTGGTTTCCTTCCTACCTGCCAAACACACACACACACAAAGGGGCAAATGCGTCTGCAATCCTTCCAATAATTCCTCGCTTGTTCTCTGCACTGGGCTGTCGGACACGCCATGGGCATTGTGGATTTGGGATCAGCAGGGTATCGATGCCCATTCTGGCATAGTCCTGCAACAACACTGACAACTGTGTGACGAGCCTTTCGCATCCCTGAGCTAGTCAGAGTAAGTCCAGAACTTTCCAGGATTTGACACGTTATTGATGTATTCTGCTGCATTCTGCTTCCTAAATGCTGCAAGGCCAAATGCACAACTCTATCTTTTGATGCGCTGCGAGTCAGCCCACTCCCACTTTTCAGAAGCAAATGATAGCCCGAGCAGTCAGTGAGAAGTTAGAGGAGAGAAAACCCTGAGCCGAAATGGCTGCAGAATTATAACATTACAATGCATTGAATTCACAACCTGC
The DNA here is from genome assembly GCA_003297045.1 of Symbiodinium sp. clade C Y103. Taxonomy (NCBI): domain Eukaryota; class Dinophyceae; order Suessiales; family Symbiodiniaceae; genus Cladocopium; species Cladocopium sp. clade C. Next base: position 45,241 of record BGPT01001107.1, read on the forward strand.
GGACAATCAATACTTTGCTTTTGAGTCACTGAATGAGATCTCGCTAAAGATCCCAGCATAGCAACCAAAATTGAGTCATGTCATGCTTTCAACTCGCGGCTCATTTCACCCTTCCTTCCTATCTATATCGTTGAGGACGTCTTGCTTCTGTTTTCGTTGTCATGTGTTTTCCCAAATTACAACTTTTCTGGTGGGCAGTTGCTCTTTGAACGCTTTTTTGTTCGCTGTTCGATTCTCCATTAATACCATGATTGCTTTGATCTATTCCTGTCTTTCTTGTCTTCCGGCTCCGAACACAAACAGAAACAACTTTTCTCTGACTTCCCTCCCCGATCCCACAATAAAGAAATGCGTGTTCGTTTTGAAAGATAAGACAAAGGTGGCTTTCTAAGGCGTGCCTTTATTTTACAGACACTGTCCATTCTGCGCACAAATTGCGCATCAAAATCTCCATTACTTTTGAAGCTCAAGGTTTGCTATCCATCGCCATCTCCATATTCAAATGTGTTCGATTCTGTTCGATTTATACAAGGGGTGTCCTTTAAGTGGGGTGCTAATCCTTTTCCAGCCCCTCTCGATGAAGCGCATCCATTGCATCCATGAAGGGCGCGGCCCAAGAGGCAAGACATGCCTATGACATCCTATTGCACTTTAATAAGGCGCATTGATACTTGCTGAAACTTATGTGTATATATATATACATACAAGTATATACATATCATACATGCATGCACCAGGTAAATTTAGGCTATCACAAACTGATACAAACCAAACTGCTGATGCAGTCTGATATCAGTAACATGTATTCATCTGACTGCGGTTTCCAGCTTACCTCACACACACACACACCATAAGACTCCTGGTAAAGCTTTCGATCACCTGCCATATCAAACAAATCACATGGAACTTCAACACTCCTTGTCTTTGGTATGAGCCTTTACATATGGCCCGTCATCCACATCACGTGATTGAATGATTGAAGCATAAGGGCATCAATTTTTCTCCTAATTCGGGTCTTAACTTTTTCGAACATCTGTAGAGCCTGTCTCCTCTCAGAAATGTTTGTCCTCCCCACATATGAACCATAAGAGCAAACGATATCAAATGTTTCAACCGATATCTAGCGATTAGTCTAATGATTCTAATGATGCCGTTATGTGCCACTGGTCCAACGTGGTCCAACTGCAACATGTTTCGACACGGTCTGACAATCTCAGCTCTCTGCCGGTCTGAGCCGTGGGTACCATTTGGACGGCGAACTGGACTTTGGCCTTCGACTCCTTGGACACCTAATAGGTACCTTGCTTTCCTGTTGCTTCATTGTTAATTCATAATCATTCATACAGTAATTCATACATCTTCGTAATTCTTCGTATTCGTGCTCGACAAACCGACAAACCGACAAACCATGGCAAACCTGTTGACAAGTCATCCCCAAGTTGTCACTGTGTGGAAGTGTATGGACATGTAGCAGGCCCACCATGCCTGCAAGACATGGCCCTACATGTTTGGGCACTGGCATAGTCAAAGACGAAGGCATCCGGTACATGGCACCACTATCGCACCACTGCACCACAGTGCTGATGGCACAAACGCACTTTCTGCGGAGCATTTTCAGATGTCGTCAGCATTAATGGCACCAATGTCCTCGTCCTCAGCTGCTTCGGCTCCGGTTTCAAGGTATGAAATATGCAGAAGCATGCTGAAGCTATCTGAAACTTGGCAAAACTTGGCAAGACTTGGCAAAACTTGGCAAAACTTGCATGAGTTGATCTCTGATATGGGATTTTGCTTTGCAGTGTGCAAGAACTTCATTCATGTCGACAAAGATTGGTTGCCTCAGACTCTTCCGATGAATCCTCGGACCTCGGTTGAGTTTGACGCAGGAGGAACAGCGCCCCCCTTGACAGGCTGTGAGGCAAAAATGCATCCAAATATATCCAAGTGTTAGAATCTTAGAAGGGTCTCTAGTATTCTTTAGTGCACATCTTTTGTGTCTGAACTGCTCTAGTTTGGTTTGCTTTCCTCGACCCGGCAAGATGATGCGAACGAGAGAATCGAATGATGGAGCTGCAGCCATTCTTGACTCAACGTTCTGTTCCACTGTTTTCACCTCCTCACTTGGAAAAGCTGTGAACACGAAGCTACATTTTTTCTGTGTCGGAACCACTGCGCGAAAGCTCTCAATTTGAGAAAAGGACGGCTGCGGAGCTGAAGCCTTTGCAAGCGTCTTGGCACCGATGGCTGGGCCTTAAGGCACCGGCACCATACAACTCACAAAACTCACCAGCTTTTGCTAGGTGATCAAGTTTTTGATCGTTGTGAATATTGTGAATCCTTGATTATGTTTAATCATGATCGAAACTTCCGAGCTTGGATCTTGAAGAAACTAAGTTGACAACAGTTGGAAGAGCCAAAATTGTTTCAATCAAACTTGTTCTGCAATTTGTTGCAGTTGCACCATGTTGAAGCTATCATACCCATCTTGATCCTTTCTTTTGCATTTTTGCCCGTCCACAAAGTCACACTGTTGGTCACAGGTCTCAGGCCATCTGCCCGCCGAGGACCTCAGCTGTGCGAAGGTGTAGAATTGGAGACATTTTGAGAGCATGGGGCATGGGAACGAAAGGAATGAAAGGAACGAAGGGACCGAAAGGTATGTAGTTACGACATGTTACGATATGTTACGATATGTTGCGATAGTAGGTGATCCAAGGGAGAGTGCAGAGCTAAGCTTTTCTTGGTTGGTTCTCGCCAGAATTTGACCACCGACGATGATGATGATGACGATGACGATTGGGATGGGTGTGGACGTGGGCAATGATTGGGATGATGACCAAGATTAGACGATACAGGATGTAAATGAGGAAGTGGCCAGCACGGATGAAGATGCAGAGGAGCTATGGCTAGTTTGCGTACAAAATAACGCCCCCAAGATGGAAGCCATACATGTTGAATTGGTAGCAGCAAGGCGCATCTTCAGGCCCGGGAATTGAACCCCTCTTAACAATCGCAAAAGTCACTCCTGTGCCAAGGAAAGTGTGCTGAAGCAGGGAAAACTCAGATAGCTGACGCTACCTATCATGAATACGACGATTCAAGGTATAGAACAATGTTATCTGCACCTATCTACTGTACATCTATCGGCATCTATCTACATCTATCTGCGTTTATCTAGATCTATCTCGAGTACTATCCAGATCTATCTGCATCTATCAACATCTATCTATGTCTGCATCTACCTAGATCTTGATGCATCTATCTACATATCTACATCTATCCACATCTGTGCAAAGCTATCTAGATGGACGATGCCTGTCTACATTTATCCACCTCTGCATGTCCACCTGCCTTTTATAAATGTGCGTGAATCACTTTCTGCAAATGCAGGGAAAAGAACAAGTGAGGACTTGTAGACTTGTCAAACTCATCAGAAGAAGCACCAGTCTCTGCATCATCAGATTCGCGAAATCCAGCCCCGTGCTTTGCTCTTGCTTTCCCAAGTTCTTGTATGTGCGTACAACGGTAACCATGTTTCATCCAAATCACTTTGTGCCAGCATCTTCCGGAAAACCCAGACATGAGAGTTGCTACTGCGCACTAATTCGTTATCCTTGCTGGATTAATCGGCAAGGAGACGACATCGAACACACCTGCCACAATGGCCGCCAACACAACCAACACAACCAACACAACTTGGTGCAGTGGCGGCCACCCCCACCATCTCCAGCAGGGATCTCACTACCTCAGAAGACCGGACTGGTTTGGAACGGGCTCTGACAAAAGCAAACACATCTTAGAACACATGGAACAAAAAAACCTTTAACATAGAAGGACTGGAAATTCCACAAGATCAGCCGCAAATTGCACTTGGTCAGGCTGAAGCTCAGGGAATTTCTTTGGTGCTTCTAGACGCTTAGACGTTGCTGCGGTCCGGGCTTAAAGGTGGTGGAACCATATGCGGAGGACCCATTGGGGGAAATGGCATCCTGGCAGTTGAAACATGCTGAAACCTCATCTTTCAGTAAACCAAGTCTGCAGAGCAGTGAAGCGATTACACTGTCAAACTGAGTCAAACTATATTAAATTCATAAGACTTCACTCTGGAGCTGTGCGTCCCAAAATCATCCACATGAAGTGAAAGTGCTTGTTGTGAAGAGTGGTAGCTTTGAAGCAACATGACACGCAGCACACCGCGCACCCTGGCGGCATCGGTGGCATGCCCGGACCCATAAATGGAGGCATGCCCGGCCTCAAGCAAACACAATGAGCAAGTTTGGGACATGTCATCCATGCAAAGTACAGTAGAAGCAGAAACACGACCCAGGGAAATCAAATAAAGCTGTAGACAAACCACAACAAATTATGTCGAAATATTGTATTTTCGCACGCCAAGTTCTTTGGGCTCCAAGATTCGTAAAGAATAATCTAAGTTATCTATAATTGTCTAAGATTTAAGATCTGACAAGAATTGTTCTGAGTGCCCAAGCGGCATTGGCATTGGTGGTACTCCAGGGGGTACACCCGGAGGCATCCCCGGAGGCATCCCCGGTCCAGGGACGCCAGGGACACCAGGCGGAGGCATCCCTGGAGGAGGCGGCACAGGCGGCACTCCTGGCATTGGCAGCGGGGGTCCTGGAGGCACACCTCAAGCGAGAAGAAAACAATTGAAAAAAACAAACATATTGAACAAATTCAACAAATTCAACATGTAAACATGCTTGAAGCATGTTAAAGCAATTGCAAGTATCACAGGATTTACCTCAGGAAGAGGGGAGAGTAATGGAGAGTACAAGAATGTGCAAGAATATTCTTTCAGAAAAAAATCAGCACTGTTCTAGACTTCAAACGACTCTCGAGAAGATTCATGACAAAATCTACAAAGTTGAAAACGATCAAGACACAGTGCGAGCGCTAAGGAGCATGCCTGGTGGCCCTGGTGCTGGCGATCCACCAGGCCTGGGATTGAGAAGTGTCAAAGCCCACGGAAATCACGGAAATCTAAAGAAAACAACTAAGCCGCTTACTAAGCCTAACTAAGTAACTCAGCCTGAGCAACTTCTGACGGGCCTGCAATCTGCTTGGTCTTTGGTACAAAGGGCTGCTTTTGAATTTATCATGACGATTGGGTACAAACAGTAAGTAGGACTCATGCGCGCAATCCTGGTTGTGAGTTGCGAAGCAAGTACAGTGAAATACCAAAAAATACAAGAAACACACGCCCACGAAGACAAGGAGTCCCGCAATCGATCTGGGATACCCAAGTTCTGAGGTCGCACTATTGTCACTATTAATGAATGTTAGGGAGCCCTATTGACTTGTAGTAGTAGTAGTAGTAGTAGTAGTAGTAGTAGTAGTAGTAGTAGTAGTAGTAGTAGTAGTAGTAGTAGTAGTAGTAGTAGTAGTAGTAGTAGTAGTAGTAGTAGTAGTAGTAGTAGTAGTAGTAGTAGTAGTAGTAGTAGTAGTAGTAGGTATGTCTGCAGCAAAAATGTGACTTGCTGATCTGGTCTGCCACGGGGAGCAGTCTGTACAGAACGGCGTCTCCTCTTTCATCTGAAAGGGTGCAAAAGATGAAAGGATATGAAAGGCATTTGACAGATTTGACACCTCAGTCTGTCTTGAAACTGGGTCTGCTGCGGTGGCAAGAGGGCAGGTGGTCCTAGGGAAGAAAAGATGCACAGGTATTTAGCTCAGCCCGGTGTATCCCGGCGATCCATCTGAAACAAAATGGACAAAGATTGACAAAGCAGGTCCAGTCAAACCCGCCTGGCTCTGGCATTCCTTTGGGCTTCTCTGGCAAGTCTGGCAGCTTAGAGAAGCGGGACTTGAACCAATTCTCGATACCTCAGCATACTGAATTCAATCGATAAATTTGACTGAATCCGAGAGCTGAATGAGTCTGCGTACCTTTTTCCCAAAAGCATCTTCGATGCTTGGGTTCTCGTTTAATTTCCTTAACCGCGTGGGGAGCGAGCTGATTTGAACGGTGGTGTGCGGACGGTGTG
>BGPT01001107.1:63830-126179 GCA_003297045.1 Symbiodinium sp. clade C Y103
TAAAGCGGCGGGTGCGGAGACATCTCGGCAGATGAGAGATGAAAAATTGCACGCCGTTGTGGCGCGAAGCACATTTGGAAGTAAAAAGTGTTAAAAACTTTCAGCTTCGGACCGCTTTTTGGAAGTTGCGATGTGGAAAAAGTGCACGGCGCTGTGGCGCGAAGCACATTTGGAAGTAAAAAGTGTTAAAAACTGTCGGGTTCGGAACGTTTTCGGAAGTTGAGCTGTGGAAAAAGTGCACGGCGCTGTGGCGCGAAGCACATTTGGAAGTAAAAAGTGTTAAAAACTGTCGGTCTCGGAGCGCTTTTGGAAGTTGAGATGTCGAAAAATTGCACGGCGCTGTGGCGCGAAGCACATTTGGAAGTAAAAAGTGTTAAAGACTGTCGGTCTCGGAGCACTTTTGGAAGTTGAGCTGTGGAAAAAGTGTACGCCGCTGTGTCGCGAAGCACATTTGGAAGTAAAAATGTTAAAAACACCACATGCTCGGACCACTTTTGGAAGTTGAGATGTGGAAAAAGTGTACGCCGCTGTGGCGCGAAGCACATTTGGAAGTGAAAATAGTAACAACGTGAGGGTCTCGGAGCACTTTTTGACGAGTCGAAAAAGTGCGCGCCGTTGTGGCGCCAAGCACATTTCCATGTCAAAAGTGTTAAAAACTGAAGGTTTTAAGCAAATTTTGAGATGTCAGTTAACAAACTGAACTAACAACTTAACAACTTAACAACTTAACAATTGAACAACTTAACAACTTAACAACTTAACCACTTAACAACTTAACAACTTAACAACTTAACAACTTAGTTCCTTAGTTTGTCAGTTAGTTAGTCAGTTAGTCAGTCAATTAGTCAGTCAGTTCGTCAGTCAGTTTGTCAGTTACTCAGTTAGTCAGTTACTCAGTTAGTCAGTTACTCAGTTAGTCAGTTAGTCAGTTCGTCAGTTAGTCAGTTAGTCAGTTAGTCAGTTAGTCAGTGAGTCAGTGAGTCAGTTAGTCAGTGAGTCAGTTCGTCAGCTAGTTAGTTAGTTAGCTAGTCAGTTACTCAGTTAGTCAGTTCTTCAGTTAGTTAGTTAGTTAGTTAGTTAGTTAGTTAGTTAGTTAGTTAGTTNGTTAGTCAGTTCTTCAGTTAGTTAGTTAGTTAGTTAGTTAGTTAGTTAGTTAGTTAGTTAGTTAGTTAGTTAGTTAGTTAGTTAGTGACTTAGTTACTTAGTCACTTTGTCAGTTAGTTACTTCGTCAGTTAGTCACTTCGTCAGTTAGTCAGTTAGTCAGTTAGTCAGTTCGTCAGTTAATCAGTTTGTCAGCTAGTCAGTTAGTCGGTTAGTCGGTTAGTCAGTTAGTCAGTTAGTCAGTCAGTCAGTTAGGCTGTTAATCAGTTAGTCAGTTAATCAGTTAGTCAGTTTGTCGGTTAGTCAGTTAGTCAATTAGTCAGTTAGTCAATTAGTCAGTTAGTCAGTTAGTCAGTTAGTCAGATAGTCAGTTAGTCAGTGAGTCAGTTAGTCGGTTAGTCAGTTAGTCAATTAGTCAGTTAGTCAATTAGTCAGTTAGTCAGTTAGTCAGTTAGTTAGTTAGTGAGGCAGGCAGATAGATAGACAGATAGATAGATAGGCCGACGCTCCAACCACCTTTCGATCCATGAGTGGGTTCGCTCTGCCGTTCTTGCATCCCATCAACTCACCTCTCCTATAGTTTGCTATNGAGTGGGTTCGCTCTGCCGTTCTTGCATCCCATCAACTCACCTCTCCTATAGTTTGCTATTCCTGAAACTTCCGCCACCGCCTTGTGCGGTACTACTGGAATATACTGTAGTATCCTGGAAGGATACCAGTTTGCAATTTGACCAATGCCGCCTAGTAAAGCTTGGCTGCTTCGTCGTTGAAGTTTTTCCCGAGTGCGTCTGAGCGAAGGGTTCTTCTAAAAGTTGGGTCTGTCATACATCTTCACATACTCACATCTTCACATACCCGCATCTTCACATACTCACATCTTCATACCTTCACATCCTCACATCCTCACATCTTCACATCCTCACATCTCCACATCTTACATCTTCACATCCTCACATCCTCACATCGTCACATCTTCACATCTTCACATCTCTCTCTCTCTCTCTCTCCCTCTCTCTCTCTCTCTCCCCTCTCTCTCTCTCTCTCCCCCCTTTCTCTCTCTCCTTCTTTTTCTTTCTCTCTTTAGGCTGCGGGCAGTGCCGACGAGGCGTCACGAAACGTCAACCCTTTCGCAGGAAATGAGGCTCGACGCGCCAAAACTAAGGTAAAATTGCGATTTTACGCGTCCCGGAGCAACCTTTTCGCACGAAATGAGCCTCTATCGTCAAAAACTGGAGTAAAATTGCGACTTCACGTGTTGCGGAGCAACCCTTTCTCACGAAATGACGGTTGATGCGCAAAAACTGAGGTAAAATTGCGATTTCACGTGTCCCGGAGCAACCCTTCGCACGAAATGAGGTTCGATGCGCAAAGACTAGGGTAAAATTGCGCCTTCACGTGTCCCGGAGCAACCATGTCGCACGAAATGAAGGTGGATGCGCAAAAACTGAAGTAAAATTGCGATTTCACGTGTCCTGTAGCAACCTTTTCACACGAAATGAGGTTCGACCGTCAAAAATTGAGGTAAAATTGCGATTTCACGTGTCCCAGAGCAACCATGTCGCACGAAATGAGGGACGATGTGCAAAAATTGAAGTAAAATTGCGATTTCACGTGCCCCGGACGGCAGGAAATGAGGGTCGATGTGCAAAAATTGAAGTAAAATTGCGATGTATCTTGGATGGGATCAGGCAGCGTAGCATCCATGCTGCTCCTCGCCCGCAGCACCAGCTCATGGTACAGAACCACGGCGCACTGGCAGCTGTTGCAATCTGCAAGTGTAAGCCGCAGAGCGCAGCGCTTCTCCGCACCTTCTGCGGCATGTGCCTCGCGGCATGAGCCCAAATGGGTGCGACAAACAAACACATTGCAAACATGTGAAAAGATTTGAATACTACTTAGAGATGCTACTTAGGAATGTTACTTAGCAATGCTACTTAGAGATGTAACCTAGCAATGCTACCTCGCACCGACAAATATGCCACTGTTCCAAACAAGTATGAGTCACGCTGTACCCTGAACATTGAAGAGCAAGGCGCAAAAACTAAAGTAAAATTGCAATGCAAACGTTTGTGTGTAAAAGCGTCTGTGTAAAAGGGCCTGTGTGTAAAAGCGTCTGTGTGTAAAAGCATTTGTGTAAAAGGATCTGTGTGTAAAAGTGTTTGCGTGTAAAGTCGCCAAATCTGTAAAACTCCTGTGTGTAAAAGCATCTGTGTGTAAAAGCATCTGTGTGTAAAAGCATTTGTGTGTAAAAGGGTCTTGTGTAAGAGGGTCTGTGTGTAAAAGTGTCTGTGTGTAAAGGTGTTTGTATGTAGATTTGTTTGTGGGTAAAAGCGTTTGTGTGTAAAAACGCTTTGTGTAAAAGCGCTTGAGTGTAAAAGGGTTTGTGTGTGAAGGTGTTTGTGTGTAAAGGTGTTTGTGTGTAACAGTGTGTCTGTGTAAAGATATTTGTGTGTAAATGTTTCTGTGTAAAAGGGTCTGTGTGTAAAAGCGTCGCTGTGTAAAAGCGTCTGCGTGTAAGAGAGTCTGTGTGTAAAAGCGGTTTGTGTGTGTAAAAGCATCTGTGTGTAAAAGGGGTTTGCGTGTAAAAGCGTCTGTGTGTAAGCAGGTTTGCGCGTAAAAGCGTCTGTGTGTAAAAGCGTCTGTGTGTAAAAGCATTGCGTGTAAAAGGGTCTGTGATCTGTGTGTCAAAGCGTTTGTGTGTAAAAGCGTCTGTGTGCAAATGTGTCTGTGCGTCAAGGCGTTTGTGTGTAAAAGTGTCTGTGCGGAAACGCGTCTGTGTGTCAAAAAACCCTCAGCTCTTCACATTTTCACATCCTGACATCTTCACCTCCTCATCAACACATCTGCACATCTTCACATCTTCTCATCCGCATCCTCACATCTTCACATTCACACATATTCACATCATTTCACATCTTAACCTCTTCACATCCTAACATCTTCACATCTTCACCTCCTCACATCCTCATATCTTCACATCTTCGCATCTTCACGTCCTCACATCCTCATATCTGCACATCTTCACATCTTCGCATCCTCACATTTTCACATTTTCATCACATCCCCACCTCTTCACGTACTGACATCTTCATATCTTCACATCCTCGCATACTCGCATCTTCACATCTTCCATGCGCAAAAACTGATGTAAACACATCTTCCAATGAAAGAGACTCACCAACACGCCAACAGGTAACAGCCTTTCAAAACATGTTTACGACATCTCTTTTTGTATGCGCTTTATGCATTCACATCTTCTTTCTTCGAGACATCATCATATATTTCTTTCTCTATGTTTCATGCTTTGCGATCTTCACAGTTACACATCTCACTATACTTCTCTTCGCTCTCGGGCCATCTGTCGTCTAGTTTTATTCCCGAGAGCGTCTGCGAAGGGTTTTTCGCATAAAGGGAGCTGCACGTATTACATCTGCATATCTTCATCTGCACATCTTCATATCTTCACATCTTACATCTGCACATGTTACATCTTCATATCTCACATCTGTATATCTTTACATCTGCATATCTTCATCTGCACATCTTCATATCTTCACATCTTACATCTGCACATCTTACATCTTCATGTCTCACACCTGGATATCTTTACATCTGCATATCTTCACATCTGCATATGTTCACATCTGCATGTCTTACCTCTGCACATCTTCACTGCACATCTTCATACTTGACATCTTCATATCTTCGCATCTACATGTCTTACATCTGCACATCTTCACATCTGCATACCTTTCTCGCTTCTCTTCTCTTTTCTGCTGATTTGTATTTCTTTCTTAAGGCGGGCAGTGCCAACGAGGATTCACGAGATGCAACCTTTTCGCACGAAATGAGGTTCGATGGTCAAAAACTGTGGTAATATTGCGCTTTTCTTGGGTCAGGTTCGATCGTCAAAAACTGAAGTAAAATTGCGCTTTTCTTGGGTCGCGGACAACCTATTCACGCGAAATGAGGTTCGATCGTCAAAAACTGAGGTAAAATTGCGATTTCACGTGTCCCGGAGCAACCCTTTCTCACGAAATGACGGTCGACGCGCAAAAACTGAAGTAAAAGTGCGCTTTTCTTGGGTCGCGGGCAACCTATTCGCGCGAAATGAGGTTCGATCGTCAAAAACTGAGATAAAATTGCGATTTCACGTGTCCCGGAGCAACCCTTTCTCACGAAATGACGGTGGACGCGCAAAAACTGAAGTAAAATTGTGTTTTTCTCGGGTCGCGGGCAACCTATTCGCGCGAAATGAGGTTCGATCGTCAAAAACTGAGGTAAAATTGCGATTTCACGTGTCCCAGAGGAAATGTACAAACTGAGGTAATATTGTGATTTTGTCGGGTCCCGCGCAACGCATGAAAGGAGGTTCGATCGTCTGAAGTAAAATTGCGCTTTTTGTTTCTGAAACGGGTGTATGAAGCGGGTTCCCAAGCATAATGGGACGTTTGGGGTCTCAACATTGTTGATAAAATTGTGGCAAAGCGACGAAAACTGTGGAATTGCGATTTTGGGGAGTTTCAACAGGGTTCCCAAACATAGTGGGGCATTTTTTGTTTTACAATTGTTCAAGCGCATGTGAGATATGGAAATGTAAGAGATGCACGTGTATGATGTGTAGATGTGGGGGGGTCTGTGTGTAAAAGCGTTTGTGTGTAAAAATGTCTGTTTGTAAAAGCATCTGTGTGTACAAGCATCTCTGTGTAAAAGAGTTTGTGTGTAAAAGCGCTTGTGTGTAAAAGCGTCTGTGTGTAAAAGCGTCTGTGTGTAAAAGCTTCTGTGTGTAAAAGGGTCTGTGTGTAAAAGTGTCTGTGTGTAAAGGTGTTTGTGTGTAAAAGCGTCTGTGTGTCAAAAGCTCTGTTTGTAAAAGCGTCTCTGTGTAAAAGTGTTTGTGTGCAAAAGCGTCTGTGTGAAAAGCGTCTGTGTGTAAAAGCCTCTGGGTGTCAAAGCATCTCTGTGTAAAAGCGTTTGTGTGTAAAAGTGCTTGTGTGTAAAAGCGTTTGTGTGTAAAAGCTTCTGTGTGTCAGGGGGTCTGTGTGTAAAAGCCTCTCTGTGTAAAGGTGTTTGTGTGTCAAAAGGTCTGTGTGTAAAAGCGTCTCTGTGTAAAGGTGTTTGTGAGTAAAAGGGTCTGCGTGTAGGACCGTCTGTGTGTAAAAGCGTCTGTGTGTAAAAGGGTCTGCATGTAAGAGGGTCTGTGTGTAAGAGGGTCTGTGTGTAAAAGCGTCTGTGTGTAAAAGCTTCTGTGTGTAGGACCGACTGTGTGTGTAAACGGCGCGTAAAATGCGTAAAAGGCGTTTGTGTGTAAAAGAGTCTGGGTGTAAGAGCGTCTGTGTGTAAAAGCGTCTGTGTGTAAAAGCTTCTGTGTGTAAGAAGGTCTGTGTATAAAAAGCATCTGTGTGTAAAAGCTTCTGTGTGTAAGAGGGTCTGCCTGTAAAAGCGTCTCTGTGTCAAGGTGTTTGTGTGTAAAAAGATACAAGCGCTTGTGTGTAAAAGGATCTGTGTGTAAAAGCATCTGTGTGTGTGTGTAAGGGGTTCTATGTGTAAAAGGGTCTGTGTGTAAAAGCTTCTGTGTGTAAAAGGGCCTGTGTGTAAAAGTGTCTGTGTGTAAAGGTGCCTGTGTGTAACATTGTCTGTGTGTAAAGGCGCCTGTGTGTAAAAGCGTCTGTGTGTAAAAGCGTCTGTGTGGAAAAGGTGTTGTGTGTAAAAGGGTCTGTGTGTAAAAGTGTTTGTGTGTTGTAAAAGCATCAAAAGCGTCTGTGTGGAAAAGCGTCTGTGTGTAAAAGCGTCTGTGTGTAAGAGGTGTCTGCGCGTAAGAGAGTCTGTGTGTAAAAGCGGCTTTTGTGTAAAAGCATCTGTGTGTAAAAGCGGTTTGCGTGTAGAAGTGTCTGTGTGTAAGCAGGTTTGCGCGTAAAAGCGTCTGTTGTGTAAAAGCGTCTGTGTGTAAAAGCGTCTGTGTGAAAAGGGTTTGTGCATAGAAGGGTCAGTGTGTAAAAGGGTCTGTGCGTAAAAGGGTCAGTGTGTAAGAGGGTCTGTGTGTTAGAGGGTCTGTGTGTAAAAGCGTCTGTGTGTAAACGTGGTTGTGTGTAAAAGCGTCTCTGTGTAAACGTGGTTGTGCGTAAAAGCGTCTGTGTGTAAAAGCGTCTGTGTGTAAAAGGGTCTGCATGTAAGAGGGTCTTTGTGTAAGAGGTTCTGTGTGTAAAAGCGTCTGTGTGTAAAAGGGTCTGTGTGCTAAAGTGCTGTGTGTAAAAGCGGCTGTGTGTAAAAGCATTTGTGTGTAAGAGCGTCTCTGTGTAAAAGCGTCTGTGTGTAAAAGGGTCTGTGTGTAAAAGCGACTGGGTGTAAAAGCTTCTGTGTGTAGGACCGTCTGCGTGTAAAGGGCTTCAGTGTCTAAAGGGGGTTTGCGTGTAGAAGGCGTTTGTGTGTAAAAGCGTTTCTGTGTAAAAGCTTCTGTGTGTAAAGGCATCTGTGTGTAAAAGCGTCTGTGTGTAAAAGGGGTCTGTGTGAAAAAGGGGTTTGTGCGTAAAAGCGTCTGTGTGTAAAAGGCTTCTGTGTGAAAAAGGGGTTTGCGCACAAAGCGTTTGTGCAAAAGGTGTTGTGTGTAAAAGCGTCTGTGTGTAAAAGCGTCTGTGTGGAAAAGGTGTTGTGTGTAAAAGGGTCTGTGTGTAAAAGTGTTTGTGTGTTGTAAAAGCATCCAAGGTGTTTGTGTGTAAAAGTGTCTGTGCGTAAAGGTGCTTGTGTGTAAAAGCGTCTGTGTGTAAAAGCGTCTGTGTGTAAAAAACGTTTGTATGTAGGAGCCATTTCGTGTCTGAAGGAAGTCTCTACAGCTATGACATACAGATATCTGTTCGAAGAATGGTGCTGGCGTTTTTGTCGGTCTGCGGGACCTGCGGAAGCTGCGAAGAGGCGGGGTATGACATGTCTGATCCGCCCGTGTTGTGGCTTTTTTGGGGTTAGGTGGTTATACGGGGATACACACCGGTTGTCGTGTTGTTTGTCGTTTTGTTTTCCAAACAGGTGATGCTGAGATCTATTCGACATGGTGGCGTCCTCAGAGAAGTGGCTCAATCGCACAAGGAACGGTTCGTGAGAATGTTGGCTCAAGTCTGTGACATCTGTTTGCATTTGATAGACAAAGAGCTGCTGATATGATTCGTTTCTCTGCTTTTCTGTTGCATTACCAAAAAATGCATGTACACTTGTACTTGTAGGCTTTGTGGCTCAAGTCTGTGCCTGTTGCTTGCTGCTTCTGATGTTTCCTAGGGATGTGTCCGTGAAGCTGAAGGAGCGTCTTCATGGAAGCGTGTCTGCTGAAGAGTGTCTGTGTGTAATCGTGTTTCTGCCACCCCGTATAGTTCATACAACTTCCTTCCCCTTCTTGCTCTACATCTATATGATGATAAACGCATTTATGCCCCCCTTCTTCTTTCAGCCTCATATCGTGCTATCTAGCATCCTTCCTCTTTCTTAAGATGCAATGCTGCAACTTTTACCTCCGCATATCTTACATCTGCACATCTTACATCTGCATCTCTTGCATTTGCACGTCCTACACCTACATATCTTTCATTTGTTCATTCTTTTCACTGGCATCTCTTTTGACCTCATACTTATTCTACCACATTGACCTCTCATTTACATATCATCAACTTGTTCCTCTTCGCTCTCGGGCCATCCGTCGTCTAGTTCTCATGCTCCAGGCAGGAAAGCTATTAAGTGTTTCTTCGCGATCAAGAGGATACCTTGAACTGTCAGACAAGGTCTGCTGCCAATTCGATTCTAGTCAGTGTTTGGCATGTTTTTTGCTTCCAGATAGGTGAGAACAGGTGGGAACAGGTCAGGTATGCTCAGGTCATCTTTTACCTTCAGCTTTGGAAGGACCATCGCCACACCATTTTTGCGGACTTTGTGGCTTCGGAGTTGCTGCAAAAAGAGGTTCATAGAACATGTTAGAAAATCGTGTGGACATGGGTGGAAAATGATTTCGACTTGGCGAGTCGTCGTTTAACCATGAACCATGTCGTTCAGAAAATGATGTCCTACCAATATTTACCAATGCTCCCACTGTCATCAGGGCATCGGCGATGGCTACGTGCTTGAGGTCGCAGGCGGCAAAGGACCCCGAAAAGTCAGAACGGTCAGAACGGGGTGAGCTGAGCAAATATCCCATCCCAATGTGGTCCCTAGCCCCATTCTCTCAAAGTATGTGCAGATTTTTGCAGCATGTGTTGGCACCATCCTTGAGGAGCGCTTGCTACTGCTTTGGGTTCACGCGGGATGAAAGTATTGATGGTGGATCCGCGGTCAGCCACCGAGCCACTGAACCCAACAGGGACATGGGAAGACAGAGAGTTGTCAAACTAGCGAGACTGTAAGGCCTTCAGAGGCATCAGAAGTCGTCGACGAGTTTGAAGTCACGGAGGCGCTTGTGTTGGACTTGTTCAGATCTCAAATTGCATGTTTGGCCTTCTTACGCATTGCCTTGCAGGAAGGTGAAGATGAGCATGACCAAGCCGGTTCAGTCCGCCGAATTTGCTCCAACTTTGATGTTTCTTGCTTTGAGAGCTGAAGATTTGGCTTTCAGTAGCAGTCGGATTTGTTCAAAGCGGGCAGACACCACTCACAGGGTGTGGAAAAAATGACCAGTGTATCGACTTGTGCTATCAAATGATCACTAAGGACTCGTCGATGTCTTTGGTAACTGGATCAGAAGCAGTGGTTGCGATGCACCCAGATGAGGCACAGGAACACGCTTTGAATTTGCACAGTACCAAGAAAAGGCAAATGGATTCAAATGTGCAAACGCAGATACTTAGAATACCTTAGAATTGGTAATGTGATTTATATATAGATTGTGTTGATACTTATTCATATGCTCTCAATGAATTGCGGTTTCGTTCGACAAAGATGGTCTCCATCAAACGTCAGGCCACTGATGCTGTGGTCGAAGCTGCCTTGACTGCCCAACGGCCATTTGCTGCTTCAAGCTCAGAACATATCTAGCCGTAGCCGCATTGCGCAGCAGCCAGCTTTTTTCTTGCCAGAACCACACAAAGAACAAGAACAATCAACAGCAACGACAATTATATGTGTATATATATATATATGATAAGGAGAAGAACAACAACAGACAGCAGCAACAACGACAGCAACAATAAGACGAACAACAAGATAACAACGTCAAGGGAGCAGGCACAATAGCCACGAGAACCACGAGAACCCTAAAAGTAACAGCAGCAGCCGCAGCCGCCACCACGACCACGGAAACGATGCCAATGACACTGCTGTTGTAACATGTTGTAACTTTGGATGTTTCTCGAACAGTACTAACCAAAAGCCTCAAAGTGAGAGTTGACAATAAATGAGCTCAAATGAGATGTTTTTCAGGTACTTCCGGACCTCTTAACCACTTCCTTTTGTTTCAGAACATTCCGAGCTGATGTCTTCCCTGTCTGCATGGTGTGTATCAAGATGTTGCTTCCAGGTTGTGCCTTGCTGTGTTTTCCCACGGATTTTCCACCAGCGCCGCTTGAGAAACGGAGGAGGAGTTGTGGGCAACTGGTCTCAATTGGTCTGAATTGGTCTGAACTGTGGCGTTGATTTTGACAATGGATATGACAAGTAAATCTCTTGTGAAACAAACGTCCAAGTTCCTTCACACCTTTACTGATTATGGAACTCAGCCTGCTGTGACATGAAACCTGTGCAAGCCTCCGTGTTTGCAAGTTTCTCAGGCTACACAGGGCTCTTGCGCTTTTTGAGGGAGAAGGCCAGCACTCACAACATCATAAACCATGCTTAGGACTTCGATTTTATGTGCCCCAAGTTGTTTGAACGTGCAAGATGTCAGCCCAAGGATCCACGCATTCGTGCTGCACGATTGCCCTTTACAGGCCAGCATGATACTTTGTTCTGCAAATTGGCCGGTTTCACCATCCATGCAAACTGCCCCGCTGAGAGCAATAGCCTAGTAAAAACCTTGCAGTCACAGTTGTAGACAGGGTATGGACACGTTGTAAATTGAGCTATGTAACTGCACCGCTGGCTAGTGCTCATCGAAGGTGAATAATTTGGATTTGAGGCTTCCAACTTACAGACAAAGTGTAAGTTTAAAATTGTTTTTGAGGTTTTGTTTGCGTGTGTTGACAGGATGCGATGTGTTTGACATGTTGGGTATTCGTGCCCAAAGTTCGCTGCGATGTGAGGAAAATGTGCTGTACCTCTACCTGTGTACTGTTGCTATATAGATCTATATATATAGTATATAATTAGATGTATATAGGAGATGCTGAAGATTTTTTTGATGCTTCAAGTACTGGAATTGTGTGATATTGTGGGCATGGGGTGCAAAAGACATGAAGATGATGGTAAATGGTGGGAGGTTGATGTGTAGCACATACCCAGCCTTTGGGAGCTCCTTTTCCTGGCTGGTTCAGACTGTACTGACGTTGCCTTGCCCAACATCTGATTGTTAGCAGCAGTCCTTAGTCAAGTAAAGTGGAGGGTCGTTTGGCTCAGGAATGCCCTGATGCGTAGAGAGAGAGAGAGAGAGAGAGGTGTCGTAAATATGCTCAATTCATTCTGGTTCTGACAGGACGAAATATTGTGCTTTACATGACAAAGAATGACTTTGGCAGCGAGAAGAAGGCTCAACCAATCGTTATACTACCAATACACTACCAAAACGCACAGTACCATGAGATACCATGAGCACGATTGCCAAACATTGTCAAACTGAGAGTCAAAGTTCTTACCTTCGAAGCTTTGCAATGGGCTGTTCCATGGGCTGAATGTTCCACGGTTCGTCCAACTTGGCAGCCAGGCAGATGTTGGACCCCTTCGTGCGCCAGATTGGGTACATGTCCGCTGAAGATTCACAGTGGAAGATGGTAGAGGCCGCGTGCCTTGTCAGACTATGTATCAATGGTTGCAGACCAACATAGAGTAATTTGATGAAACTTGAACACATATACAATCAATCACAGTCACAGACAATACGCAAGCAATGATGCACGATGCCAGCAGTATAAAGGCATGGCATTTTTGTACAGTCACAGGTATAGCCATGCAGAATTGTTTGTCATGACTTTCAAATGTCAGAAACTAAAGGAGGAACCCTGACGCATCGTGCAAATATTCACCCATGGATTGCAGCTCCATTGCTACATAGATTGAGCATGTTGAGGCCATATTTTGGCTATTCTATGAATATTTATTCTGTTTACTTCCTCAAATGTCAAAGATCAGGTTTCACTTGAATCTCTTTGAACCAATTTCCCGAGGGAACAAGCCAGATGTTGCGTTCCATCAGGACAGTTCCACAGGAAACCGGGCTCCACGAATGGCTCTTGGCAACGTTGCTGGACGCACTCAGACCGCGCATGAACTTGTCAGACCAGCAATGAAGCCACCTACCAGTAGGAGTCTCTCCGAAAGTCAAGCTATGTTTCTGCTGGCACGCACCAACCTGGTACACGTATGCAGTGAGGAGATCCGGACAATATTTTCTACGCCATTGAAACTGTGCAAATATTGCAGATTCCGACCCGATTCAGGAGGGAGAAGATCCATCAATCTAGAGATGTGAAAGTAGCAAGACAGTTTCATATTGAAAGAACTACACATTCAAAACCCACACTGCACATGACCACGTTTGATTTACTGCAGTCGATCTGTGGGGCCATGGCGAGTGGTGAAATCGGTTGGGCCAATGATGGCAAGTGGCCACAGGTTGAAGACTTCAACATACTTTACCTATTGAGCTGCAGTTGAGAGACGACACTGAGAGCTTCGACGTGTTCGGCTGTGCTCCGCTATGCCCCGTGTGCAGGCAATGGGTTGGCAACAGGTTGGCAGTTGGCAGATGTGCGCCCAGCGGAAGGCTGAAATCCATGGAAACGCCACTGGGATGTGCTGGGTCTTTAAGACGCCTTCAAGATCTTTCCAAGACAGAGCAGCCTAGACATTCCAACATGTCTTTTAGTCAGTCAACAGAAGAAACAGAACGCTACAGAACCATCTAAGAAGACCTTACGCAAGAATGGAAAACGTCTCTGATAGGTCAATTGAGAAAGGGGCCATCTGCGCATACATGAGTGCAAAGAATTGACTCCCATTTACAAATCTATTTTTGCATTTCCCGGCGTCACAAGGTGCAATTATGTGCTGGAAACTGATGCTATCCATTTGTGCATGGTTTTGTTCAACCATGGCAGCAGTGTCAGCAGGAGCAGTTTACCACACTCTCCACTGATGTCTGCATGGCACGAGCGATGAACATCCCGATGGTTGCAGAAGCTACGAGCTGGATGCGCTGGATGCAGCAGCTTGTAATTTGACTATCTCGCTTTGATTTCACTGAATTTAAAGAGACTCCAAGAAATGCTGTTCGGACATGCTCGCTGGTATGGACCTTGAAATTCTCCCAGGGCTAGGTTCTGAACTCGTACACTAAGAAGATGCACAGCGAGAAAAAAAGTTCACCGCTTTTGGAGATGAGCGTGCGTTTCGAAAGTGGTTCTGTCGGGTTGGCAGAAGGATAGTTGGAGTTGCTAGTGATTGTTGATTCTTGCGCATCCAAAGCTTCGTAGTATAATTGTGTTTAGGCAAACCCAAATCACATAATATCATATAGTAAATGTGAATCAATATGAATCAATTGAAGTTCCATGAGTTCCACACTGACAAGCAGTTGGACTTGCTTCCTTGTTTCTTTTCACAACGAGATAAAAGGGTGCACAAATAGTTGGAGCATGATCTCTATGTGCCGCAGCTTTTTAGCTTCTAAGTCATCTCTACATTATGGGACTTCGGGCAGAACTTGCGCCACGCTCGTTTGACAGTCTCGAGAGGGCTGAAGCGAAAAGGTGCCGAACCGAGTTAGGAAACCCGACCACGCTTGATTCCGACCATGATGTCTAATCGCAACCATCGAGTGGCATTGATTGATACATTCGCAATGCAATGAATATTATCAAGGAATAATCTTGACTGTCAGATCTGTCAGCATGATTTGCAAGATGAAAATCGCAAATATTTGAGGTGCCCTGACTCAGAGCTGTTTCGTGCAGGCTGCAGTTGACCTTTGCACCAAGTGTTGGCAAGAAGTTCCGGCTTGTGCTGAGCCTAGAGCCACAGAGCTGTTTGATGCTGTTTGGACATGTTTGGACCACCAGAGGAACATGTGGAGGTTTTTCCCCAATCAGCGTTGTCACACTTGGGGTTCTCACGGTAGGGGTTAAGGCTTGGTGTTCATTCAAGGTGGTCTCATCCGTGTTCAGTAAATTTGGTGACCCATCATTAGAGCACAAAAGTTCCTCCATCTTCCGTTTTCGAAGGATGTCTCGCACGAAATGGTGTCCCAGGAGGGCTCCCTTGCGAAGGTCTTGTTTTACCAGCGCGCTGTGCTCGTTTTTTGAGCTATGTCCATTTTGTGTGGCAGGCGTGGTACTTTCCGGGCATTTTGAGGTCTAAAGCGTATTAAAACGTCGTTCTGCGTGGCAGGCGCAGGACATCGGACACTTTTTTATCCGTGTGGCAGACGTGGCGCTTTCTGTGCATTGCCAAAACGTAGGCAGGCTTGGGTCAAAATCAGAGGTGGCTTTGGAGGTCTTTTTTCGTGGCAGGCACAGTATTTGGTGAACTTGGACGATGTTTTGACGGGTCGAACGTCTCGCTTTGTGACACTGTCGTCATTTTTGTTTTGGGGCATGATGATGATTCCATGTGGCAGGCGCAGCAGTTTGGATGCTTCAAGTTCATGTTTCGTGGCAGGCGCAGTACTTTGTAGACCTCAGTGAAAAGGTGCCCGAAACCTAGGTCAAGCACCCTTTCGCACATTTTCAGTGTTCATGTTTCGCGGTGCGCGCAGTATTTGGTGAAAATCTAGCATGTGCTCGAGTGCGTGTCGGATCGCTCTTGTTATGGCGCGGTGCTCATTTTGAGATCGCCCGCGCAACCCTCTCATCACTTTGTGCGGGTTAGATCGCTCTGGTCGTGGGCGCGGTGCTCATTTTGGGATCGCTCGCGCAAACCTCTCATCACTTTGTGCGGGTTAGATCGCTCTCCTTGTGGCGCGGTGCGAGTTTTGACAATCGCGGAAATCTTGACAAGAGCTAAGAGATGTCTTGTAGAGAGCTTGTACAGAGATCTTGCCAGGAGACCTTTTATAGAGATCTTGCACAGAGACCTTGCTTAGAGATCTCTTGCAGAGATCTTGCCAAGAAGTCTCTTACAGAGATATTGCCAAGAGACTTCCTATAGAAAGCTTGCACAAATATCTCTTCAAGAGATCTTGCAAAGAGACCTCTTTTGGAGATGTTGCACAGAGATTTTGCCAAGAGGTCCCTTGCAAAGATCTTGCCAGTAGATCTCGTATAGAGAGCTTGCACGGATAGCTTGAACAGCGATCTTATTCAGAACTCTCTTGCAGATCTTGCGGGGAGATGTTTTTGAGAAAGCTTGCTGCACACAGATCTTGCCAAGAGACCCTTTGTAAAGATCTTGCACAGAGCCTTGGCAAGAGAACAAAGATCTTGTTAACACATCTCTTCTAGAGAGCTTGACCAGAGATTTTGCTTGGAGATCTCATCAGGAGATCTCTTATAGGCACCTTGTACAAATAGACTCCCAAAGGGATCTTGCACAGCAGCTTCTACAGAGAACCCGTCAAGGAGATCATGCACACAATCTTCGAGAGAGATCTTCACAAAGGGACCTTGCAGCATCTAACCTGGTATCTCTTCGTCATGCTCCTTGCAGCACTGTTTGGGGTCTCTTGCCGGGATGATTTTCAAACATGGGTTTGTCTGGAAATGGTGTATATCTTCAATTACTGCCATTTGATGGGATAATGAGCATTTATCAATGGATTTGGGGGTACACCATTTTCAGACAAACCCACATTTCTTGCAGCGTTGAGTTTCACAGTACATAGCAAGCAGGGTCAAGCAGATGGAAACTGCCGGTGCAGCTTGCATTGATGACTCTGAAGAACGCGAAGAATGTGAAGAGATTGTGAAGAATGTGAACGGGTGTGACTGGAGGCGCTGCATCAGGATGCTTCTTTGGGCATCGCTGGGGTTCTCTATGACTGCGCGTTGCTGTTGGCGCGACGCTTTGTTGAAGAGCCCCGGCTGCTGAATGGGAAGGCCTGCTATGAAGATCTTCATTGCTTTTCATTGATCTTCCAAAATTGTCCACGAATTTTGTTTGTCAAAATTCAGTTTGCAGGTGGTAGAGATCGGCTGCGGGACAGGCTGCGCAGGCCTCGCCGCAGCAGCACTTGGTGCAGAGGCGGTCCTACCGTGCCCAAACACCATGTCTTTTGTGGTTGTGTCACACAGAGGATGGCACGAGCCAGATGGTTGATGATGGTTGTTTGAGCACTTGACGTGCTCGGATGATGTGTGCGTGTGTTTGGTATTTTAAATGAATGTGACATTGCGTGATACTCCTATTCTTTCACGGTTCTTTCCGACAAAAGAGAAGAGGCAAAAAGATGCGAAAAATAGAAAAATAGAAAGATCAAACAAACGTTAAAAAAAAAAAAAACATTTGCTGGTGTACATTCAGAATTCTGTGAAAGGCCTGGTTTCTCCCTCTTCTGGAAAAAGTATGCATTTGCATCCCATTGGATGTTGTCAGATATTGTGAGCCGCGGCTACTGTCCTCACTTGTGAAACATCTAAATCCCTACCAGCGCGGTGTTTAATCAGGTCCAAGATGTGCAGAGGGAGGTCCCTGCTCTTCTGTGGTTGGTTGGGGGTTGAGGAGGTGTTTCACGGGTCGTGTCGCAGGGTTTCTGTTTCTCACCATGCGGGTCCGCTTCAGAGGGATTCGGTGACCGGAGGTGCGGCCGGTCGAGGCATTTTTTGGTTTTGAGGATCTTATCAAGTTGCCATTGTTATCCTGGATGACTCCTTCAGGTTGTGTTCTGTATGCATAAGCGTTTTAGGAACAGCTGAAACTCAAACCTCTATGATGCCAAAGATACGGTCGAATCCGTATGTATATATCGTATCAGCCAGCCGTATCAATTGTATTCGACCGTGTCATTCATGGCAGCAGATGTTTGACTGGATCTGGCCCTTGGAGTCTATATACAAATAATTACATATATACATATATATGTACTATTTTAGATACATAAACACATATATTATTATAGATACATATATCATATATATATATATTACGTATAGTATATACATACATGTTTTTAGTGTATATACATATACAGTATATAATTAAATACAGGTTTATTATGATTTTATCATTAGGCTATGCCATAATTCCAAGGAGGTTTGGTGTTGGGTAGTGTGGATGTGTGTGTGGTGTGTTTGTTGCGCTGTTTTCTTCCGCAGAAATCCCTCCTCAACTAGCAATTCTTGCCGGATCTGTGTAGAAGATGACAGCATGGAATCAGACAATTGACATGTGGAGATCACCAACTTTGTGAGTAAAACAGCTGACCCTTCATGATCTTCATGAATCCTGATCATACTCGCAACTTTGGATCACTGTACTCTCAAATCTATCCAATCACAGCTCTCAGGTTTGCTTGATCATACAGCACTTTTGAATATATTTCAATTCAAAGTGTATCATGGCAAAAGTCAATAAAGTCTTGTTGTCAACTCAGGAATTGAACAAGACCTGACGGAGTCTGCAGCTTGTTTACCTTTTCGTTGCCTTGTTCCTGATTTAACAATATGTAGCGCTATCTACAGTAAGAGGAATATTAAGATAGAATCAAACTTCTCTTGATAAATCTTGGAGTGACTCAGGTGACTCCCTGAGTCATTTCGGAGCGGAAAATCAACCCAACTGCAGCTCTGGGAGGTCCTGCTGACTGACCGGAGCGAGCGGGCCCTTCAAGTCGCAAAGCAGTCTGCGAAGGCGGCAGAGCAAACGAAAGCACCATGCAGACGAGAACGCAATGGGAACACCATGCATCACCATGCATACTATGAATCACATGGATATCATGGATGCGCATCTATGCATACCATTCAGACACCATCGAAAAGCGGAAAGTGTTTCAAAGATTGTCTCAGATTGTACAAAAAGAATCAAAAAGATGCATTGTCGCAAATGCAAATCTCAGGGCGGACCTTTGTTGATGCAATCAAGTTCCCCCCTGTCAACCTTCCATCCTCTGCTAAGCGATAGGAGAGTGGGCTTACAGTCTCCTGTCAGCGTTGGGACTGGGCAGATCCGTTGCCCCTGGAATGCCGTGGAGCATCCACTGTGATTGCAACGGATGTGGTGTACAGATCCTTGCCTGAAGACATCGAGAGTCTTTTGCTTTCAATGAAGTTGAAGTCAAGAAAAGTTTCCGACATGAAAAGTATCGTTCAAACAGCTGTGGAACAGTTTCCAAGAATGTTCCCCTTTATGATTAGAATGCGATGTGAGGCGAGGATGTCTCGGCTTTATTGAAGGCTCTCGAAGCACTGGCAGCACCTGGTTGTGTTGTGCTCTTGGTAGCAAAGGTGAGAAGTGCCCTGGATGCAAGACATGTGATATGTTTGACTTGGCAATAGAAGCGTTTGGCGACGATCCCCTCAGACTAGCACAGCTGCGTGTTCTACATTGACCTGTCTGACCGCATTTTGCATGACTCCTTTCCTATGGTTGAGAGGAGCACTTGTGCTGACATCCCAATATGATTGATTGCCTTGTGCCTTGTCGGCCCGTGGATAACAGCGAAGGTCCTGCTTCTTTGGCTGGACTACGCTCCTTGTTGAATGGAGCAAGCCACCTATTCAAGGCCTTTCGCTGATTTGCAAACATATGTTCAAAGCCCCGTTGCCAACAGAGCAGTCACAAGTCTTGCAGCAATTCTCACAATTCCTGATTTTTTCGAATGTGTTTTGCAGGAGTGCGTTCCACTTTCGTTGCAGCCTGCAGCACAGGCAACGCTACAGCTGGCAGCAAAGGACACCAAGCATGACACCTTAAGCACTGCTTTGATGTCGCATTGCTGTGTCTGTTTAGAGTTTCTACACCAAGCACCGTCCAAAAGGCTTCCACGTTCGTTTAAGGGGCAACAGGCTGAGAGGCATTCATGGAGATTGCAGTGCGCCATTTGCAAATGATCTGATAGGACCTTCCTTTGCCAGATGTGCAAGACAAGGCTGTGTATTTCTACAGGTTGGTGAGGTAGCTATTTCAATCAGCGGGACTTTGAGTGTCTGCAACGTGTATAAGAGTTTAAAGTTCAAGTATGGATCTCCATACCAGAGTTTTACACTGCGGATCGAATCGGAGTTTTGTTTGCTCAAAGTTGCAGCCATTTTCAGATACTGTGCGGCGCCCAACTTGTTTGTCATGCTTTGCAACTTTCTGGCCGCCTCTGGCCCCTGGCTATGAAATTTTAAGTGACTGCTGTCAGCGCATAAGTCAGGCATTGTACAGAAACTCAGCCCCTTGCTCTAGCGATTTCATAGGTCCTGGAGACTTTGAGAATTTGCCATATCATGCCATAACACTGAGTTGTTTGGTATAGAATTTGCTTCCAAAACCGCATTGAATTACTGTAGATTTCTTGAAGGGAATGGCGGTCAAGAAGAAAAAGCTTACGGAGTGGATCTTGGAAATCTAAAAAAAATCAGGCGCAATTCTGGATTCTTCAGTGTGCAAACCGAATTGACTCGACAAAGGTGCTACCCGTAGACGCCCCAACTTTTGGTGGCGACTCCGCTGCAGGGCGTTAGGATTTGAATTTACTTCAGAGCTGGGCTGAACTGTGCCCATAATCACAGAAAAACTGCATCCAAGACGCGCAAAAAGGACACGTAGAACTGTGACATTGATGTGCATTCTATCATTGCAAATAATGTTTGGGATGATGACCCCTGAGGGATCCAAGGGCATTTTTTGTAGCACGTTAATCTTGCATTTGTGGGGTAGATTGGTTCCTCTGATTTGAAGCAACCCCAGCGCCTCTGATTTTGTAGTTTCTTATACAACACTTTGATGTTGTGGCAGGTTATGGGTACCAGTATATGAGCTGCATGACGTACATATCAGAGGATGCGATATCGTTGCGGATTATTACAAGCGTCCATTTGATGACTTCACCAATTCTTGGAATTTACTGTAGGGAAATTGCTTTTGATTGGAATTTATTGTTCCTTATGATATGGGATCATATTTTCTTAAACGATCACAACCAAGATTCAAACACTGATTGAGGTTGCTGCATTGTAGAAAGCGAGCGTTTGTATTGAAAACATAACAAATATACCTGATGTTTTGTCATGATACCTGCAAGATAGTGCAAATCAAAAAGTGATGTAAGAAGGTGTATTGAATTATTCTTATTACGTCGCATTCATCATGAACATGTGACAAATCGTAGTGACATACGAACAGCGTTTGAATTCTGAAATCCAGTTGCTGGTATGTGGATCTAAAACGAATTTCCATTCCCAGAGGCATTCACATATTGTTTGTGGATTAGACTTTTGCATTGTCCGTGGCATGACAAGTTGCTTTGCGCTTGATCATCGTGTCAAAAGGAAAACATGTATTTTTGGCAAGCGCAACAGCACGGGCTATGTCCATGTGCTATTCTAGCATTGATCCTTTGCCGGTGCGCCACTGAAAAAGTGAAAACGGTTGCTTGTGACAAAATTGCATCCCCACATGCCTGGTGTGAATTCCGCCCTGGATATGACACGCTCAATGCGGAACCGGTTCTTTTCAAGTCAAAGTCTTCGGCGCTGGTTGGGCTTGATTGGGATTCTATCATTGAAGATGACAAAGTGGTGAACGTCGAATTCTCCGACACATCTACTTTCAGACCGCACGCGAATGTTCACCAAACGAGCTTGGAGATGAAATGGGCCTTGGCCAAGAAAATATTGCGTGGAGAACATGCAGTGAATTCAAAATTTGTACCCTACGTTCATCAACAATCACTGGTATCTCCGACCGATCCAATTTTGGAAGAAATAGCTCAACATTTGCCGAAATGGTTTTCAGAAGTGGCTGCACGGAAAGTCCTTTTCTGGCTTGGTGGCCCAAGGAAGCATACGTCAGGCGAGGGGTTGTCGGCCAAATGGCATAGTAGAGTATAGTGGGGCATAATGCGGCGCACTGCGGAATAGTCAGTGCCGCATCGTGCGGCATAGTGTTTGTGCAAGAAAATGCTTGAAGCGAGTGTTACTCGTACAGGTCTTCATTTCGACGCGCTTGACAACATCTATGTGGTTGTCAAGGGCTCCAAGGAAGTTACTCGAAATGTTTCATATGTCTTTATCGAATTCTATCGAAGTAGGTTGGTGTGCGCGTTTTTCTTTAGTTTGCCAAAACCAAATCTATATCCAAGCACATTTTGGACATGTTTGGTATCCAATGTTTTCCCTTTGGGGGCAAGATATGGCAAAATTAAGTTTCAGATACAGGTATCCTTGAAATGTGAGCAAACACTGGTCAGATTCCAAATGATTCCCAGGTTCTTCTTCATCCTCCATGGCATGCGGCAGATTTAGGCTGTGGTGGCAGGCCTGCGGGAACTTAGCTCCAAAACAGTGGACAGATACAAAACCTGAATTGTTGAACATGATGCCATGACTTCATGTGTCTTCTCATATCAAGAAAACTATAACATCTCATTTGTTTGCTGTGCTCGCCAGCTCAAGTAAATTCAATGACCACGTGTATACCATATGGTTCATTGCCGTTCTTTCGGACTGGTGGAAGAGTGGCTGCCTTTTTCTGCTTTCCATATGGAGCAACTTTGATCATGGAGCATCCGCACAGCATCCCCCTAAACGTGAAAGGTTGTTGCAGAATTCCTTTCTTCTGGACGAGGAGGGCGAAACTCCTATTCAATCTGGTGATATGGACGTTGAAACGATTTCCCAGTTGCAGCCCAGGCGCTCACGCGGATGGGTCGGTTCTCTTGATAGCGTCAGTAGTGAGTGTGCTTTGTTCCCCCTTTCTCGATGTATATATCCTCTCTCTCTCTGTCTCTGTGTGTGTGTGTGTCTCTTTCTCTCCCTCTCTCTCTCCCTCTCTCTCCCTCTCTCTCTCTGTGTCTCTCTGTCTCTTTGTCTCTTTGTCGCTCTGTCTCTCGGTCTGTCTGTCTGCCTGCCTGCCTGCCTGCCTGCTTGTCTGTCTGTCTGTCTCTCTCTCTCTCTCTCTCTCTTTCTTACATGTCGTATGTTTCTCGGTTGGCTTCGCTCTTGATTTGTTTGATTGTTGAAAACTGTGGTGTTTCTTTTCCTGGTTACATTCATTCTTTTTTGCATATATATATATATATATAATATATATATATATATACAGATACACATAAAATGAAGTGTTATTGTTTGCTCGCTTGTTTGCTTGGTTCTTTGCTTGCTCCGTTCGTTGGTTGGTCGGTCGGTTTTGTTTGCAAATGTTGCAATTGCTAGTATGTGTGTGTGTGTGAGAGGCGCGCAGCATCATCTCAAAAACAGACGAGACTAGACGACGCTTTGGTTGGTTGAAGGCTTACATGCTGTTCGGAACCTATGTTTGTTCCGCTCCATGCAAATTCAATCAAAAGAATCCTACGATAATCAAAGGAAGTTTAGTTCACAAACTTTCAAGTTTCGGAGCAATTTCCATGGTCAGCCTGCACATCATCATGTCAACCACACAGGTAGCAACAGTAGTTGGCAAGTGGAAACATTTGATCAGGGTACAGTAACAGTCATGGTAACAGTACCGGAGCATGTGCAGATGCGTGTGAAACAATCAAAGCGCGGTGGTTTTACAGGTATGGCGCGGGCCTCCATCTGGCAAAGCTGTCCGAGAAAAGGGCACGATACTGTAGGGTTAGATCGAATTTGTCTACAACTGCGCTGGTTGGGAGAACTCGGTTTGCCGGAAGAAAAAACAAGATGCAGCCCACGAACCCGAATGCGGTCACATAAAACACTTGTGCAGGAGAAATTATTGCAACAGTCCTGTACATTCGTCCCCTGTACCATTGTAGACTGTAGAGTGTGGATTGGGGGGGTTGCGGAGTGTGAAATGTAAAGTGTGAAGTGTGGAGTGCGGAGTGTGGAGCGTAATGCGTGGAGTCTGAAGTGTGGAGTGTAGAGTGTGACTGTGGAGTCGAGTGTAAAGTGTGGACTGTAAAGTGTGGAGTGTGGAGTGTGGAGAGTGGAACGTAAAGTGTGGAGTGTAAAGCGTGGAGTGTAAAGAGTAGAGTGTGGAGTGCAAAGTGTGGAGTGTAGAGTGCGGAGTGTGGAGTGTAAAGTGTGGAGTGTCAAGTGTGCAGCGTAAAGCGTGGAAAGCGCGGAATGTGTGGAGTGTAGAGCGCCGAGTGTGGAGTGTAAAGTGTGCAGCGTAAAGCGTGGAAAGTGTGGAATGTGTGGAAAGCGTCGAATACCATAGTGGAGAGGTCAAGTCTACACTGGTGAGTTGCAACTGCGCCAAATACTGCGGCTGCCACGCAAAATGACAGTCCACACATGACGGATCTTTACCACATGTTGCGCCTGCCACACAAAATGACATTGTCACACTGCGCCACGCCTGCGACACGATTTGCACGTTGTCACCACTTGACGCAGCCCTGACAATGCGATTCGCAAAAAAAACGCAACGCGACACGTCTAAGTATTGCGCCTGCCACGCAAAATGAACATGGCCACCTCCAAAGTGTTGCAAGTGCCACGAAAACTGCAACTCAGCTTCTTAAAACGAAGCGAAAGTATCGCGCGCGTCACACAGAATGACTTTGGACACTTTTTCGGACATGTGAGAATCTCACGAAGTGCCACGCCTGCCACATGAAACCCTCCAAGAATGAGCGGTTTTGGAGCTTTCTCCATTGACACAGCGACGCCGCAAGAAAACCAGAGAATCGAGACAAGACATGTTGGAAGCTGAAAATTAGTATTTCGTATGGGGCGTTCCGTCCCCCTTCAAAACTACGCAAAAGTATTGCGCCGGTCACATAAAATGACTTTCGACAGGTTATGAAACACGTTGGGATATCACAAAGTGCCTCGCTTGCCACACGAAACGATGTTTCGACATGCTTGACACCTCCAAAAATGACCATCTTTGCAACTTGGCCCATTGGCGCGGCCATAGCGACCTACCGCGAACGGTTGCGAACGGCAGCGAATGGTTGCGCAATGTCTGGCGAACACACCCTCAACCCCCAAACCCCCAGAGTGAAACGGGAACCCTTGCTACGCATTCGGGAATCAGAAAGTTGAAGGCCGCAGGCGATTTCGAAACGGCGTGGGTTTGAGGATGCATTGCGGGCGCCTTGGGGGAAAATTAAACAGCCGCCACTCGCCCCACTCGCCCTACTTGCGGGCGGAGACCGTGTTAGACAATAGTGAGAGTCACACAAAAGGATGCCAGACAAAACGATGCGGGAGGTAGGCAACGGGCCGAGGCATGTGAAAGGAATCACGCGCACGCTCCTGCAAAGGCCGCTCTGCTGTCAGCACGCTCGCAATTTATTTCTCCAAGACTGCGTCGCATTGTTGCAAGGTGTTTCTGGCAACAATTCTGTAAATAGACTTTGCCAGCCTTTTTTGTCAGATTTTTGTGTCACAAGGCACTTGCTACGTTTCTTGTGGCACCCGTCCGGCATGTCCTACACCCGCCTTCAAGCTAGTCCTGGGCAGCACAGCTTGGATTAGGTCCACCCCAGTGGCTGGGGTCGGCGCAATTCTTGAGTTTTATACAGCACAAGTGGGATTCTACCACGCGCAACTTGAATCTAATTTCTGACAGCAGCATGGGCTTCAGACAAAATATGACCAATTTCGCAAAAAGACCCGCCCAGGTTCTTTGTCGATGTAGCGGGCCCCTGCCTAGTACAAGGCATTTTCGCACCCAGGGGCTGGGCCTTTTAGTGCTACACTTACATTCGCGCTTTTACCGTTTTTCTGTTCCTGGCCAGCGTGTTAGAGGCTTGGCTAAAAATCAACGCTAGCAAAAAACTTGACAAGCCTTCCTTGCTCACCGGCATTCAGATAGGGCTTTGAATACAGCCCAGATGGAGGATAGCCGGCTCAGACAGCAGCACCGCACCACCTCATCCTCCTCATCCCCATCCTTGTCATCATCCTTGTCCCCATCCTCATGCTCCTCCTTTTCTTCTTCACTTTCATCCTCGAATTTATCATCATCATCATCATCATCATCATCATCATCATCATCGTCAGCATCATCATCATCCCCAACATCATCATCATCATCATCATCATCATCATCATCATCATCATCGTCATCATCATCATCATCATCATCATCATCATCATCACCACCACTATCGACATCACCACCGCCACCATCGTCATCACCACCATCACCATCTTGATCTTCCGCAGCTAAAAGGCGGCACAGTAGGTAGCATTGGGTGACTTTACTTTGTGTAACAAGGCCCAACCAAAGATTTGTTCTGTTTAAACACTGTCCGGAGGTCCATTGCATACGTTGCCGAGACTTCCCTTTTTTTGAGAGCACCAGCAGTACCGCACAAGGCGGTGGCGGAAGTTTCAAAGATAGGAAACCTATAGGAGAAGTTGGTTGTTGTGAATCAGGGATGGCAGAGCGAACCCACTGATGGGTAGTTGTGCTTGTAGTGGTTTTTGCAGTTGTAGCTGTAGTCGGTGTAGTTGTAGTTGTTGTGGTAGTTGTAGTGGTAATGCAGTTGTAGTTGCACTTGTAGTTGTAATGTAGTTGTTGTTGTGGTTGTGGTTGTACTTGTGCTTGTACTTGTAGTTGTGGCGTAGTCACACCCAAACTTCAAAAACTGACCCGAAACCCCCATTTTTTTCACACTTTTGACTTGGAAACGTGCTTCGCGCCACAACAGCGTGCACTTTTTCGACATCTCAACTTCCAAACGTGCTCCGAAAATGTGGTGTTTAAGCATTTTGACTTGCAAATGTGCTTGGCGCCACAACGCCGTGCAATTTTTCATCTCTCATCTGCCCAGATGGCTCCGCACCCGCCGCTTTAGGGAGCCTACTTTTCGACCCTCCGGAGCCACAAAACATTGGAAAAACACAGTGTTGCGCGACTTTCCTACCTTTTCGCGCACCTGCATCTTCTCTCTTCTGACTTTCTCCTCTCTGATCTTCTCTCTTCTGCCTTTCTCCCTCTCTGATCTTCTCTCTTCTGACTATCTTCCTGGCTGTGCTTTTCCATCTGTCCGTATTGTCGGAAGTTTGACTTCTAAACTTCCTTCGACAATTTATGTTGAATATTTTTCATACCCTTTGTTTCTCTAGGAATCAAAACTTGTACTTCAAACTCCTTGATCCAGCAGAACGTACCTTCCGCCCACCCCGCTCTCAAGTTCATTCGGTTGTTCGCTCGTGGGCTCACTTATTAATGCGTTCTTGCATTCATTGAGTCATTCATTTATTCGTTAGTTCCTTCATTTGTTCGTTTGTTCGTTCCTTGGTTAATTCATTCGTTCATTTTGTAATTCATGATGTGCGTTCATGTATATCGTGCATTGATTCCTTCACGTCATTGATTTGCTGTACGTTCATGTAATGTCACTTGCATCTACTCAAATTTGATCAAATCGGCCCGCAAGATCTTTTTGAACAGCCATCTGCTTGGAATACGTCATAGCAAGTGAGTTCTCCAAAGGTTCACACCAGATGGAATCAGTATGCATAGGTTTTTTGCAGCGTTTTTCGTTCAGGTGTGATGGTTTGCTCAATATTACCAATCTGTCAGCATTGGCTGAAGCTGGCGCCCCTTGGTCGGCCACGCCAGTCACTACAGCGTTTTTTTATTTTCCAACATCAAATGATGTGCACTCCTGAAATGACCTATGTCCAGGACAGTTTGTTTTTTTTGTATTTGTCCATCCCACTCAGCCCAATACCGACGCTCTCTGTTTTTTGAGGATATATTGTGGATCCCAACTGGGTGGTTTCATACCGTCAGAAGCAGTGCCAATGCCGTGGCTATTAGCATTTTTTACAAAAGAATGACTTCGGTCCCACAGCTTCTACTGGGTCTGTTGACACCGCGCCATTTGCTGCATCCGGAGAACCCGGATGTTGAGGACGCACAGGAAGCTTTGAGTCTAGAACTGATATCCACTCACCCAGATCTAAGAAACAACGAGACGAACCAGGAGAACGAGGATGTTGACGATGATGAAGCCGAGGACTACACGGGTTTGAATCCCTCTAATTATGTTCAATCATGTGGACTCCTTGTCCCAAAAACAGGCGCACAAGTTAAGCGGACTACCGCAACTGTTTGTTTGGTTGATTCTGTTGCTAAACTAACTATGGCGCTTGCAATCTGCTGGTGGAGGTAGAACCATTTAACGCACATACACACTGCTGAATCTTGCGCAAAGAAAAACAAGAGCTGCCCAATTTTCTTGATGCTATTCAAAAGGCCCCACATCGAACCCTGTTGCAATTGGATTTAGCATTCTCCAATGCATATTGACAAAACGACGTGCCGCGCTTGGTTCCTGGCGGATTCATTTTGCAGATCTTATTTTCATTTCGCAGATGTGTTTACGGGTCTGTGTCTTCTTTTTGTGCTCTGCTTGTTGGTGCAATATACGGGTTCATTTGATGCACTTGTTTTTGTGCTGTTAAAGGTTCCAGAACCAAGAAAACTACTAGTGACAAGGGTGTGGTTGGAGATAGCACTCAGAGTTTTGAAACGCAGCATTGTCGTGGAAGCATACAATCCAAATTCCCTAAAACAGAATACCCCCTAGAAACCATAGTTTATGAGATCTATTCATCTTGGGGGGCCAGCCCAGTTTAGGGAATTCAATTCAGAAGGGGGTGGGAATACTTCCAGCACTTCGGTACGGTTTCTTTTGTTGGAAACATTTGGAAGAAGTTCCAGTATTGATGGACATTGATTTCGCAGTTGTAGCTGCTTTTTGTACCCAAGTTGATTGCGAGGCAGATCATGCTGGGAACCATGGTGGGCGTTTAGTTTGCTGTGGGAGTTGGTATCCCTCGAGTTTCTCGACTTTTTGAGGAGCAACATGATCGCAAAGTCGCTGCTGCCTTCAATCGCCACTTGTCGTCATTGTCCTCGGCACACCGTTTGCAGCAAACGGCTCCACTTTCAGCCCATAAACTACTGGGAAAACTCAGTGATGTCCCCGTCCTGGGGCATCTGGCAAAATCCCTTGCAAGGAAGCTGATGCCAAAGTTCAGTAGAGCTTTATTTCAGGTTGACTGAGAAGAAGATTGAGAGCAAGAACGTGTTTTCAAAACAATGCATATTTTGGTCCTCCTTTGTTGTGCAGCTACTAGGACTCTACATGGCCATGATGGAGCTGGCGAATCTCCCGCGCACACCTGGGCAAAGACTGTCTTGCATAGTCTGAGTACGCAGAGCAATGCTAGCACCCTTTTAGGCTGGGGGAAAACCGCTTGACATTGTCGGACGCAGTTCTTTGTAGACAAGAAGGTAGCCTTGTTTCAACTTAAAACATGCTGCTATGATGCCATGATATTTCATGACACATCTGCAGTTCTTCCCTGCAAAAAAGTCAAAACGAGCTGGATTGAGGCTGGTGGCAAGAAGTCTTTCCAGGCTGTTTGCCTGGTATTGGGAGAGGTAGCTGCACAGAGGCTGTACAGAAAGTGGCGATGATTTCTTCAGATCTTTTGCTGTGTACATGCTCCGATCTGAAGGGCAGCATTGAATTGTGATCTGCAACAAAGTCTCGGCAGAAAAAGGAGATCTTGTTGGCCGTTCTCCTGTGACACAGTGACTCCGACACTCAACGACTTGCGACTGGTTCGAAACATCAAATTTCAACAAATGCTCAAGCTGGCAGTCAAGGGAAGCTCTTGCCTCTAAACTTGGCACTTGCTTCTCACTTGACCTATTTTCCAAATCCGAAACTGCGAGATAACTTGCACAATTTCTGGCAACAAGCATGAATCTCGTGTTTTCTTGACCTGGTTCAAAACCTTGTGTTCTTAAGATAAGACATGCATTGTGCATTTCAAGTTCCATGGAGGTCCCAACAGGAACAACGCGACACAAAGTTACCTTCCTGAATGTCTGGAATATTGGGCATTTCTCCTCGCCTATTCAGATTGCCAGGGCCCAAACAGATTCTGGTTGTTGGGTGCCAAGCGCAACTTGAAATGTGGTTCTCCTGCGGCCTTTTGAGGTCTGGAATCGTGGTACTTCTTCATGGTGTCGCAGCAGTTTGCACTGAGTATGTGTTTCAGGTTGAAGGCCTGTCCAGGATTGGATGCCAATCGACATCCAACACATGTCACAATTGGTGTTCTGGAGGCTTTGCCTTTGGACTCTTCTATACTTTTGTACAATGTTTCTTGGTGCAATACACCACAAGCTAAGTGGTTGCGTCATTTTAGAGTCATTTTAGAGTCGTTTTCTGACTTGTGATCTTGCCATGTGTGTAACATTCATCCTCTGAATTGCAAATTCTGAGGCTTTACCTTTGCAGCCTTGGGACTGGCGAAGTGCCTTGTAATAGGCTAGGAGCGCCTAGGATGCCAAGGGATGTGAGCAGACTCCGGTTGCCACCTGTTTCACTATGGATTCTTCTCATCTAGTGTGAATTCATGAATTTCAACGGTCTGCAGGCAAAATTCAAGTGAACTCTTCGATGCTCAGAGGTTCAGGTGTTGCAGGGTCTCAACCTTACACCTGGTGCAATTCAGTGTCATTACTCTTGGGAAGTCAGTATGCTTCGTGCACTGTACAGTGTAAACTTGACCTTAGATGCTTTGCTTGCAGCCAGCACTCTGACCAAGGCTGTCCATGACAGCAACTTGGCAGATGAACCAGCCAGTCTTGTCTTTCCTCGCAAAGCGTCGCAAAGTATGCTTCCTTGCTCAGTTGCTTGGGGCTACAAAGGTCTCTCATGGTGCGGGTATCCTCTCCTACTTGTATGTGAACTACACAACTGCCATGATCTTCAAAAGCGCGAAGGTTCCAAGTGCGGCTTGTCAGACATAGGCCAAAGCGGCAACGGCCATGGTTCAATTGACTACTTGAGATATCTTGAAATATCTTGAAATATCTTGAAAGGACTGCATATTTGCATAAAGTGATTAAACAGTTTTAAACACTTGCCCAGTACATTGTGGTGAAAACAATAAAGGTTCTGAAGGTGATGCCAGCAAAGCTCTGGAGGGTGAAACTCACCGAATCTTCTCTAACTGTGCTGGTTAGTAGATGCGAAATACAGGTGGTTCTCGTAATCAAAGAAAGCGATTCATAGGCATTGTTCTGTCAGCCAAATGAACAAAGTAGTCAGAGTCAAACTTACAAAAGGGAAAAAACCTTTAGCTTATGGCTACCAGAGACTCTTGGTCACAATTTGTGTGGAGGTGTACATTGTATTTAGATATTTCCAAGAGGATAAGTTTATAGCTCTTTATAGAAACGATACGCCTACATTAGATTATTCCACAAAAGCACGAGACGAGTAAATAAAACTGGTGCCAGTGTGCAGGTGTGAGTACAGTAGATAGTTCTCCCACTTCGTGTCATACCGTGTACCTTGTACACTATTGAATTCGTTGTGCGAGGCGCGCAGAATAGTCCAACCAAAGCCAGCTTGTGCATCATCATTCATGGATGAGTATTCGCACTGCACATAGGTTTGGGGCATTTCATCCACTGTCCAATCTGCACAAAGCAAAATCTGTGGTGCTTGCTCCTTTCTTCAGCCAGACCTGACAATATTTGTTTTGCCTACCTATATGAATTGTGGCATGTTGAAGGCTTCCTTGTACACGTGCTGTCACAATATAGATTACGCCTTTCATTTGTTGAAAGCATCTATTAGGCGTAGCTGCCGGCTGTTGGGCTAGTATTTCAGCTAGACAACCACCATTCAAATTTGTTTTCGTTGTAAGGCAGACGGCGACTGCTTTCCGGAGATGTGACCCGAGGTTGTCCTTGGCGGTCGCTGGATCAACAAGAACGAGCGCACATCGCATGAAATGCTTTGGGCGATTTGCATGATGTTTCTTGGCTCGGCTCGGAGAAGCGGTTGCACAAGACTGAGAGGACAACGTACATAGAGCAACGAAAAGCATGAGGAGCACGGAGGAGCACGGAGGAGTAGTCAGACAAGGACTAGACAGATTGGGAACGGAGCAACGACTCCACAAAGTCGGCGCAGCCTCTCAGAGCTGCCTAGGACTGGGCTTCTTCTCTTTGGCCTCGGTGATGGTCTGGAATCAGCGCGATTCACCGTGTTTGGGTCTCTAGGCTTGACTGAGCCTGCCTGATTGTATTGCAGCTTCAGACAATTTGCATGATCACAGTCAATGATTTGGCACCACAATCAAGTCTTTAAGCTCTGCACTGTTCAGAGAAGCCATTGCTGACCGTTTGAAACATCATCTGAATGCAGTTTGGCTTCTTGCGCTTGTGTTTTCTCACGGAAATTGAGCGACTGCCTGGAAGAATGTGCTGACGGGCATTAAGACTTGTTTGCATCGGCATCAATCTGGCTGGCAGCACTCTAACCGCCAATCTGCAACAGAAAGTCTTGCAGTCACCAATTCCATGCTCAGCCACAGCCTCAGCACGTATCAGAGATGCAAAGCGGTTTTGGTATGTTGACTTGGCTCTCTGTGTTTCCTGAACTCTGTACTGCTCTGTACAGTGAACCTTTATCAAAATCAGAATCTGCATATCAATATCTGATCCATTTTGACTTGTTTGTCCTACAATTGGAAGACTTGCTATTGATGTTGTTGCTGCTTCGGCAAGTCCAAAGGTTATGGATAGGGAAAAACAAAATGAGAAATGAAGTTCCAGGAGCGAAAGGCAAAGGTTTCCCCTTTCTTATTTGTCTCCCCGTCCAAATAGTTTGCATTTTGAGGGCATCTAAGAGCCCTCGAATGACTCCACTTTGGCAGTATACTTTGTAAAGGAGAAAGTGCATCGGCGTCCTGCCTACCGAAATAATGTATGTGCACATATTTGCAATATTTCAATTTTTTTTCCCTCAATGTGGTGTTTGGAATAAAGCCGGCTCTTGTTTTTGCTGGCACAGTGTCTGCAGAAAGATGCGGGCGCTGTGGGCCCGGTGGTCTATTTGGTTCTGAATTGTAACTCATGGCCATTGACTTCGGGATTGCGTTGAAAGAGCTAGCAGCTCCCAAAAGGTGTTGGCTATCCGAATAACTGATAGACTGATGCAAGGGCCCCAATCAGACGCTGCCAGTGTGCCCATCCGGGAAAGGATTGAATGAACAATAGGAGAGGAGTTCGTAAGTACCGTATGGAAAACAGATCCACTCCGAGGAGTAAATTCTTCTAGTCTTACAATGTATCGCAGGCATGTGCCGGAATCAACTCTCGCGTGTACACCTAGGTTGAAAGCATGATGCTGGTGCAATATGATACTTGGTGGCATCAGGGCACATCAAGAATGCCTGCGCATACGTGGGAGGAGGATGGATCTATTATATTCTATTATCATATATTCATATTCGATCATACGTGTGAGTCATGAGGCAACGGCATCTGCTGTACTGCTGCTGTACATTGCCAACACTGCAGATGCTTGGCAAAGCTGGCTGAATGGATTGCATCGTTTTCAATGGTCCACAAAAAAGAATGACTTAAAACAAACTTCAATGAAGCTCCTCATTTCCTTCCTTTGCCTCTTTGCCTCTTTGCCTTCAGGAGTTGTCCAGAGCTGTGGAATGGTACCTCAAAAATCCGTCCGCGTTCAACTACACTATGTTGGACAATTTGCTAACCTACATTGGCCAACGTCTCAGTTAAGCATGTATTGACAATCTGATTGCAATGATTCAAGGCATTACGCCGCGGGACGACCCAAAAGTTCCGAGAGTCTTGGAAAGACCTCCAAGACTTCGGGTGCGCTTTAGCTGAGGCTTGGAGGCTGTCATGTGCATCACAAAGGAATTTGATGCTACCAGAGCCAACGTTGTTTGCTCGGGGAGAAAAGCGTGACTTGAATGGAAAAGAGATGAAAGGATATGAAAGGCGCACACACTTCGGCCATGTGACAGCCTGTTTGGTTGCTGGGGCTGGCTTTCTGCATTCTGAGGATTACTTTTCTCTTCTCGTATTGGTTTTTCCCGAAGGCTTTTGGCCCCTTCCACGCGCTGCTTGGTGAATTTGCATGTTACTACGCCGTGTGAAACAGAGAATTTGCGAAGTGAACATCTGTGAACTCTTCGACTTCTCTTTCAAGTTTACAAATGTTCTGGGATGTTTCGAGCACTTGAACAAGGCTTGGCTTGCTGTTGACCTTGCTGGGCGGGTGGAGCCTGCAGCGTGTGAAATGGCACAAAGATGCAAAAAGGATCAAAAAGACAGAAACATAGAGAAACCATAGAGAAACCATAGAGAAACCATAGAGAAACCATAGAGAAACCATAGAGAAACCATCAGAACCCTTTCCGAGACTTTGTCTTTGCTTAGGAATTGGAGTGAAAGCAGACAACTGTCCAGCCTGTGCAGAGATATTTGCTGCACATTTTCATGGCTTGCAGCCTGCATCCTTTCGTAGAGTGAGACGGTATTGATGCGAGGTAGGTGCTGCGCAAAGACAAGTCATCCAGACAGAGAGATCCCAACTTTACATAGACGGCATTTTTTGCTTTTCCACCATTGATTCTGCATCTACAGTAGCCAACAAGCAGTCTATCTTATTCAATAGAGAACCAAAACATACCAAAACCTTTTTCAGGCTGAATCTTGTTGAGCATCCACGGTATTTTGCGATGAATAGCTCAGTCACAGAAGCCGGCGGCTTCAGATGGCTGGATATCCTGAGGCCTCCCAAAGTTGCGGACGATGTGCTGGTGTGAAATCTAGTGATTTTGGAAAACTGAGCCAGACACAGGATGCGCCGCCACGAGCTCTTGCAGCCAAAGATTTCGTGGTGGGTGAGAATGTGGAGGTGGCGTGCCCATGCACGACTGGAATCTAAATGAATCGAATAGATGTTTTGTTTCTGATTTTAGCTGGAATAGAAATCTATAGATTGCAGTAGAGTGTAGGTGATAGGGCCCTTCAACTTCCTGCAGAACCGGATGCAACGCAGTGCTATGCCGTGCTGCACCACAGGTTTGGAGCAATGGCCGCGGAAAGTGGCTGCCAGCAGTGGTGACTAGCTCAGATGGGAACCCAAAAAAGTCGTATCTTGCTGAGATCTTCCTGCCTCCTTCGCCCGGCCAAGGTTCATGGTGTCTACATCCAAGCCACTACGACTGAGGGCTTCGATGTGCCTCCGGGTTCTGTAACGCTGTCAAGTTTGGTTGGAATCTTGCTCCGAGGTGATGTAAAGGTGATTGCCGTGTAGGGATCATTGCCATGTGCAGTGTGGTTGCCAGGTGAAAGTCTTGTCAGAGGCTGGTGTTAAGTGGGCAGAAGCCTTGGAAAGCCTTGGAGTGCAACGTGTGAATTTTACGCAGTGCGGGTGGAAAGGTAGACTCCCCACCTGTCAGCACCACCTCCAAGGTGCTTGCTGACAGTGTAGCGACAGTGCTACGAAAAGTCAAAGAGGCGACAACGTGATCAAAGTCAACTTATGAGTTGAAATGGGTTGAACATTTGTACACAAGTCAATAAATTACAATAAAATTGTTGACACTGGTACCTGCTTGAACGCTTTTTCATCGGCAGTCAGTAGTCAAAAGAACTGGTTGCAACTTTTTCGATCAATGGGCAAAGCTGTCACGCTGGCTCTTCTGTGGTCCCTACCAAGTAAGTGTTCTTGGAGAAGTGCCACATGGTCAAGAAATTGTGTTTGCTTGCTTTGCCCAAAGTTATCCCGTGTTTGCAATTCTTCTATTGTATCAGTGGCTCTCTGATCCTCTTTGTACTCTGACTATCTCTCACTATTTATTTGCATCATTTTGCATCTATTTACCGCTACCATTCCTGTCATTTCCTATCATTTTTTGTTTTAGGTGAGTGGCCCCAGCGTGGAAGCCAAAGGCGGATGTGAGAGTCCACTGAGTTCACATTTGAACCACTCAAAGTTTTGGGACAAAAAACACACATTTGGGACAAATAATGAACTTTCCATGTGTTTCTTTCAAATTCTTTCAAAACTCTCGCATTCTTCACATTCAGTTTCAATAAATGTTGTGGATGATCTAGAATTGCTGAATCCTTTTTGGGTTCCAAGAGTTTGGCCTATTTTTTGGAAGGATCCAATGGAGTCGAATCGTCTCAAGGGATCAATCTACTCCAGCTCTAGCGTGTCCGAGCTTCTGGGCAGACCAAACGATGCAAAATCTCAAAACAAAGATCCATCAGCATCTCAAAGACATTCGTAGATTCTGCAGATAGACTTGGTACAACTTGCTACTTTTTGCTCTGGTAAGATGCAGGTGCTCAAAGTCCAACAGCCAGACTTTGTCAAGCTCTCAAAACTCGCTGCGTTTGCAGACTGAAAGGTGAACCAGCATGGTTTATCTGGTGAATCTGTTGCCTCCCACATGCTCGAATTTGAGGCAAAAACAATTGCGGCAGGCTTCTTGGTTTCTTTCCATAAGCCGTTCCCCATGAGTCCTTCATTTTGCAGTCTGCGGCTTCTTTGCTGAGTATTCCTATACTTGAATCCGATTGTCCTTCAGCCCAACCCTGCAGGGCGGTGCAGCCCGGACTCACAAGAGGCTTGGACCAATCAACAAAAATCTTGATTTGACCTTGTGCTGGACAGAAAGATCAGAAAGTCACGAAAGATAGAGAAGCGCAGTCCTCAGAGGCATCAAATGTCCGGATGTTGCAGCACTGCCAGAAAGGTCTCAAGCCGTATGACACTTGTTGCAAGCGGTGCGCAAAGAGCCCGGGAAGCAACGAACATGACGAGCTGAGCCCTCGGTCATCCTTGCGATGAACTCTTCAGCTCACAACAAGGATTCTAAGGGTCTGAAACCTTCGGCACACATACATCCTACCATTGGTCCTACCATCATCCTTATCCTTCTCAATTCCTCACAAAAAAAATCACACTCAGAGCTACTCCTTTAACATCTCAGTGTAGAGTGTAGACAATTGTTGGATACGCTTGTGACCAAATCAGACCAGACATTTTGTACGAACTAAGGAACTGCGGGGGCCGGCAGCCAGACAGAAGCCCAAGCCTCCCAAGCAGTAGACCAAGTCCAGAAGCGCCAAAATCAGACTATTCCGCACATCATGAAATGATATTGACATTCCCAAGAATGCAAAAATGTTGATTGATTCATGTTGATTCCATTCAAGTGAAATGAATCGTGCCTTAGACCTATGGACGAGTTGGTCTCCAGGTCTAGATTTGCAGCGCAGCCTTCGGAATGAGTTGGAGGCGATATCTGCTTGATTGAAGTTTTTGTTGCTGTTTAGTGATTTGGTGCAGTGAGTTCTCCTGATGTTAGCTCGTCATCCTCTCAGTAGGGATACACATGGAAGATGGCGTCTCGTGAAGTGCCATGCTTCTAAAATCTTCTATAGAAGCATGTTCTTTTTGGGCTGCCGTCAGTTTCCTGAAGGCCATGCTGACCAATCCAAGTGCTCTAGAAGAGACAGTGTGGAAGCAAAGATGAGAGCAAGGGGAGAGTCAGAGCACTTGAAGCACTTGCAGCACGGGATGAAGCACTTGAAGCACTTGAAGCACTTGAAGCACTTGACTGTTTGTCCCCAAAGTACTCATTGCATTGACATGTGCTTCTACATATTCTCGAGGTGAAGAGTGCCTTTTCCAGAGCTGGACAGCCCCTGAACAGGTCAGGGTGAAGGGGAAAAGAATGCAAAAGAATTGAAAACCAGGCTTCGCAAGGGCTATATAAGTGGATCACATGGTGGATCTTTGGTCCGTGTAGCCACGATAATTACAATCTATTAAACTATTACATACCATGAAAGTGGCGGTCGCAGGCTGAGCTGGGACGAGGTTCAATCACCTGTGGAGGTCGGGTCAAATCCGAACACATGGCATCATATCGCATCACCAGGGATCATTGTATTTCAAATTTGTCAAAGAAAGTCTCTCTGTTCACTTTATAGCGTCATAAAAGCGTCAGTGAGACTTCCAGAGATTTCACCATTTTGGATGCCCATACCCTTTCCATATCTTGTCTCCTCTTCAACTGCATTTTTTGCTTCGGTAGAGGCTCTTCTGGAGCCCTTCGGTGTTCACTTGGGTGTGATTGGCCTCAGCACCACGGAGAGCCAAGCTGAAGCTGAAGCTCCTGGATGCTCCTGCGAAATATGCTACAGGCTACAGGCTATAGCATACTTCAGAAAAGTGATGAAAACTGGAATCAAAAGGCTAAGCTTTGTGCTGTATTTACTCCCCGCGAGAATTCACATTTCGTGCTTGAGGTGAAAGAACAATTTCTTCAGCATTTGTGTCAAATGCATGGACAAGAAGAGGACTTTTGGGATATGATATCATGTTAATGTTGCCTTCTGTAAAATGGAGCATCAACAATCAAGCAGAAACTTGGCTTCGGGAAGTAACGAGGTTTCCTGGGGAGTCTGTGGAGGACCGCACAATAGACAAAAGCGGCATCCTTGCGCTTAGCAAGACAGTGCTTCAGGTGCATGATTTTTGGGAATCAGCAGTTTGCCAGGGAGGAGGGGGAGAGAGAGACAGGGAGTGTCTGTGGCCGAAACAGCAAACTCATGAAACCTCCCTGTCCCACAATTCAAAACAAACCTCTTCAACTTTCCTATCCAATCTTTTTAGAAAAATTAAAAGGCCGCGCGGAAAAAATGGAAAATGTGCGCCTCACGAGGGTGAAACAGTCAAAATTATACTGGGAAAGCG
Source organism: Symbiodinium sp. clade C Y103 (assembly GCA_003297045.1). Classification (NCBI taxonomy): domain Eukaryota; class Dinophyceae; order Suessiales; family Symbiodiniaceae; genus Cladocopium; species Cladocopium sp. clade C. Next base: position 101,696 of record BGPT01001107.1, read on the forward strand.
AAGCATGGAAATTCGGTAGGAATTTACATGAATTTACCATACATAATCGAAAAAACTATTCATATGGCTGTGAACTGCTGCACAAGCGTGGAAGCCAGGACCGATATCGCTCTTGGTTCCCTGAGATTCTTCCGGTACGCAGAAAGGGCCTCCGTGCTATTCGCTTGACATTGAGCGAGTTGTCATATCTACTCAGCACATCTCAGCACTATCAGATCGAACATTGGCCAAAGTCATCCAAAGTCTCATTGTTTGTGTGCAACTTCACACAGTTCACACCCGACAAGACCTCTATCCCTAGAGTGACGCAATGACGAGGGTTGATTGACAGCAGGATGGACAGGCCTAGGTGACGCAGTCTGACGTAGGGGAAGCGAGTCGACGAGTCTCCTCGAGCTTAGCTTGTAGGTCTCAACGGCGAACTTTGTAAAGCAAAACCGTCGTCCTCTGGAGGAGGCAAGACTCGGCAAGACCTCCAATTACCTGATGTTTGGTTGGAGAGGAAGAATTCCGGTACATGAGCTCGACACAGTGCATCCGTGGCTTTCATTTTGCATTCCCCTGCAGTGCTACACTATGGGCAAAAAGCTTGGCCTCTGCCTCAACCTTTCACTGGCTTTAGGGTCCCTTGCAAGCCATCAGTCAACTTGATACATGTATATAGATGGCTTCATAAATAAGGAAATAGATAGATGGATTGGATTGGGGATTAGAGGTTAGAGGTTTGAGAGGAGATTACTGTAGATAGACTAGATAGGTTAGCTAGATTAGACAGATTAAATAGATGGGATAGATACTTGTAGGATAAATAGAAGAGGTAAAATAGATGGGATAAATATGGATAAATAGGATAGATGCTAGTAGGATGGATACTAGTATGATGGATAGGAAGGATAGAAATGATTAGATTTTATTTAATTTGATTCGATAGGATACGATTTGATATAGATGATGACAGACAACGATAGATAGGGATAGATATTGATAGGTCATGATAGATCATGATAGATGATGCTAGATAATGATAGATGATGATAAAGAAGCAAAGTAACATCCAAAGCCAAGTATGTGTAGATACACGATGCAATGTTCATATGAAATAATTACACATGGTGCATGTCCTCAAAGTTGCATTGGACGTTTGAATTTAGTTTCGTGCGGCGGACAAATTAGTAAGGTGAAGGTAGCTTCGGGACAGTCTACGAAGTGGATCACAAGGCGGGCCCCAAAGAGTGGAATTGACGAGCCATGCGCGGTTCCTTTGACGAGGTTTGCAATACTGTAGTCTAGATTAGTCTAGGTTGAGTTTACATGTGACATGAAACGCGTGCCAACGGATATGGCAAGACATCACAGGCATGGCTCAGCATGGAGAATCCTGCATTGTTGCTTTTGATGCTGTGTATTTTCCTTGCCCGTCGACCTTGCAGCTCTCTGGAGAACGCCGAGTTTGCAAAAAGATCTGGAAGACAAAGCCACTCAACTGCCGTAGTTTTTTTTCAATCCAGTGTTTTCCATGCTGCCACATGTCAAGTCAACTAGCAAATTTGGTGAGCGTTGTATTTTCTGAGGTCAGATATGACGAGTCAACAGATTCTCCAAGAGATCGGAAATATGGCTATGCTTGACCACCCGAATGTGGGCAGCTCACAACATGGGCTGTCCAAAGATGACACAATCCAAAGAGCAAGCCCATGGGCTGCGAGATTTCGGATGTCTCGGAGATTCTTTATTTTGATTCGAATACAATGCACATGCTGATGAGGTCATCAAAGTCTTCGAGTACTTCGACGAACCGAATTTTGTGCAGTCCCTAGTAGTTTTGCTCTCCTCGAAGAGTGTGTTGCTGTTTCGCTCCCGTCCATACTCTCGGTGGTTTCTCAAATAATGCTCATAGCTTCCACAAGTCGACAAGACTTGGACTTGGGAAAGATTGCAATGCACACAGGTAGCCTCTTTGTGCGAGGGGTAGTCCGTCAAGCTTTGTGCAAGGTGAGCCAGATCATGGAGCCATGTTATGGCGGCGAGCTCCAAGACAAGGCAAAGCCAGCCATGAGCGATTCCAAAAAAATATGAAAAGAACATTTCGGAACCACAGGATTCCTCACTGCTTGTTGTTCTTGATGTACCAGACTGTACCAGACCAGGGGTTCAAGTAGTACTGCGCTTTTTCTCAGCAAGTTGGCTTTTGCCACTGAGATCCACTGAGACATTAAGATGCTAAGATGTTCGAACATGTTGGGAGAGAGTCTTTGAGTCTGCGTGTGAAACTGGCACTGATGCTGGCACTCCAGCATACGTGTGAAATCTTTGTAGACATTTCCAGGTGAATGTGCTGAGAAAGACTGGCAAGGTTCCAGCGACACTGCATTGTGGAGTTCTTTGATTTGGGCTTTGTGCTTCCCGCTGGTTCCTATGACATGTTCCAACGACAGCTTGCTGTTTCTTGACAGATTTCTAAGTTTTGCAGGCCCCGTACGATGAAGCATTCATTTGTGATGTCATGAAGCAAACACTTCGGGACACTCAGCTGAGCAAAAAGAAGTGGCACATGGTGGCACAACTTTTTTGATGACAAAAGGCTGCCAAAAGGCTACGTACCATTGTTGTGCTTCAGACCTGGATTCAGTTTTATTTTGGGCATGGCTTGATCGATGTTTTTTGCAAAAATGTAACCTTATGCAACTCATGTAGCATATGTACAGTAACTTTCATGCGCTGACGGAGCTCAAGGCATTGGCCTTCATGCACAAGAAGCCCTTCTTGCACAAGGACATTTCAGAATTGTTGCCCCGGCTGTGCCCGGACTATCCCGAACGCGCAATGCGAAGGACTTGAAGCCCCAAAACATCATGCTGGTGGATCAGGCCACTGGCTCAAATATCTTGCTTCTAACTCAAAATTTGCCAACATATCTTGTTTTTTTCTGCGGCTTTGCTGGGTCTTCAGCTAATCCAGCTTTGCAATCCAACACCAGGTGACGAAAGACGATTTTTTGATTCATGAATATTTATGATAGTTTATTCCTTCTAACTTGAGAAGGTAGGGTTTTATGCATTCGATTTTGCATACATCAATCTCTGCACAATCACGGAGCTGTTTGCGTTTCGCGCAAACAACTATTTACAGCGGCAAACAACGTTCTAGGGTTTGCAGGGTGCAAGATTCCCAGGGTTCAGAGGTTCCAAGGCTTCCAGAGTTCCAGATTGCCTAGCTTTGAGGGTCACAGCATTCCAGGATTTTGCTTTCCAAGGTTCCAGGGCTACACAGCTTCTACCCAGTGTTCCAAAGCTTCAGGGTTCCAGATTCCAAGATTCCAGAGTTCCAAGATTTATGTTTCCAAGCTTCCATGCTTTCAAGGTTCCAGGTTTCCAGGGCGAGCCACCCGTTGGTTTGATGCGATACACATGGAGACTGAACTGTAAACTGTGAACCTGATGGGAACTTTCAAACATCTGACGTTTGGCTCTAAAGTCTGTCGAGAAACAACTTGTTCCCTGTCAACAGTAGTGCTTGTTTGATTTCAATCTCTGGCTCTACAAGTAGGACTAGTGCGTGGTTTGCAAAGCAAGAAAAACGAATTCCACTTCCACTGGAGAGGTAGCCACCAAAGGCATCCAAAGGCTACTCTGTGATCTAGCCCCGACATGCCCCGACTTTATAATCCAGTGATTGCCCATTCACGACCTACCGGGATTGTATACGGCCAGACCCATCGGCCGCATCAAACAACTCATTGCCGGAACTAGGGCCTATATCAGGGATAAATACACCAGCCCTAAAGAACAATGTGATTCCAGCAGAGGGTTGCCAAATCAGATCCGAATCTTACATTCGGGCCGTGCCATATGTAATACACACTGATAACATCCAGGTTTGCATAAGATCCAGCACAATTCGGAGCAACCCACCATTTAGTTCACCAAGCATGACATCAAAGCTTACCTAAGTAATTGTGTGACAGCACATCCAAGGATAGTTCTTCCATCAAAGTCATTGATTTTGGGCTTGCAGAGCTCTTCAACCCTCAACAAAAGCCCAGCACCCAGCCGCAAAGACTCCTGCAACCTTGCTGTGGCTGATATAGATTCTGGAAGGAACATTTCATCGTTAATTAAGTCGTATTGAATCAGTAATAATCAGCTGGTTGTTTACAGAACTCCTGCCGTCTCAATCGTGTCAGCATGTCAGACCAATGCAAGAAGAGGTCCATTCAATTTTGTTCCTACGGTTGGCCAGCCTGTTTTGAGGTTTGCCAACTTTATTGGCGGTACACGATTGTACATGGCCCCGGAAGCCACACTCTAAGCCTGCCAAAGGAGCTGAGGACACTAGATGCTGGAAGTTATCTTTGCAAAATTTAAAACATGCAGTCCTTCAGCGACCAAGAGTGGCAGCATCGTGGTGAGGTTTTCAGAGCAGTCATTGGCAGTGCTCAGGTTTTTCGACAGCAAATGACCGTGAAGACAGACATTTGGAGCGCGATAGCCTTGGAATAAGACTTTGATGCAATTTTCGTTCAGATTCTGTCCTTCCCCCTGTTATTGAACACAAATCTGATAGACCAGGCGGGAGTGATCTTGTACAACTTGATGACGGGAGACTTTCCATTCCTTGCCCAGTGGTTTCGACCTCAATTGTGCGAGTGTCTAATTTGGAAGGGGAAAAAGGGTCGATGTTTGAAGTTGAAATAGATATACATTATATAAATAGATTATTTTGGAATATGTTTGACAATGCTTGATATCCACATTGTTTGAGGCCACCACCCAAAGGCAAAGATGAAGCATGGCAGGGGCCTAAAATTGGATCCCATCAGCATCTTGGCTTCCAGGATTTAGCATTCTATCTTTCTTCTCGCTGAGGTGGGAAGAACAAACCATTCTGAAGATCAAGAATGAGCAACCTGTGAGGCTTCACCACGACCTCACAGACTTGTGTCTCATTGTTGAATTTACACATGTTAGCAACAGAGGCCGGTAGTCAGTACAATGAAAGCAAACCCCACAAACAGACTGCAACAGACTGTTGAACAGCCTCATCCGCAGCGACTTCCCAGCACTGCTAGGAATCCACTGCTCAAGAAGTGGTCGCCTCAATGTTGAGACCTCAGAGATCTTCAGAAGAAGAGCTTGTGCAGCAGGTGCTTCGTTTCCAACACCGACAGAATCATGGCATGCTGGCACTGCGAATTGAATGTCAAGCCCACAATGGGCTGGGTGGATTTTTGAAAGGCAAGAGAGATTTCAGCACCAGCAACTACAGGGGGGTCAAGTTTCAAAACCAAGTGCGCTTCTGAACCAATGACAACCCACAGAAGCACTAGAATTGCTGAAGTCATCTGAAGTCCTTGTTCACTCTGTTCACTCCGTTCACTGCGTTCACTCCCTGTATGCGGAGCCATGGTGTTTGAGAGCCCAGCTACCGTCAGAACTGTTTCAAGAGGCCGAGAGCCAGGCGATGCCTACTACACACGAGCCACGGCGACTATTGTGAGTCAATTGTGAGTATGGTTCCCATGAACCGATGCAATCAATTGCAACATATTGCAACATATTGCAACCATTGTTTTACACACCAGCGCTACCTTACTCAAGATCTCAAGTTGAGTTGAGAATTGTTCGAAAGACTTAAATCTTTGCAGAGGGGAATCCAATAGATGTTCAGAACCGAAGGCCCTATGAGTGCACTCTTGCAGTACAACTGCAATAGGTTTTCAACATTATTCAAGATTTCTCAGGGATTTGACTGCCTGAACAGACGGCTTAGTGCATGCTCCAAACTAGACCATGGCGCCTTCTTTACATGATTGCTCTTCATTTTGTTGTCGGATGATCTCAACACTAGCTGAAACCTCGAAACAGTAATGAAAAAAAGACCTTGAGAAAACAACACAATCCAAAAACTATTCTCAGAGACTCTTGTCTGGGAAATCTCCTTTCCAGGAGAGCGCATGCCATGTTTTTCCCGAGTTTCATGTTTTTTTGCTGGTTTACCCCGCCAAAGAATGGAGCTTTGTAGTATTCCTTTCAAAAAGTGTTTGTACTGTATGCACTGAAAACAGTGCACAATTTCTTTGAAGAAACTGTATTTCTTCTGAACATGCAACATTTCTTGCAATCTTCACTATAAGATGTAGTATTGTTTTGAAGAAGTGCCGTTTTCCTTTCAAGAAGTGCAGTTATCCCGTAGAGAAACCCGTTTACATTTGGAAGATGCATTATTCTGCCTTGAAGGAAGTACAATATTCACAATATGTTGACAAATTATGCACTATGTTTTTCAAACATGGCCGTATTCCTTTTTGAGTAATTCATTGAATACATGCACACAAGATGCCCCAAGAGCAGTCTAATATTCTTTTATAGCATTCTTGTTTGTTCAAGAAATACATTACTGTGTGCCAAATGTGCAACATTCCTACAGTTTACAGTACCATGTACAAGTGTTCAAAGGTCCCCTATCTTTTAAACAGTGCAGTATTCAAAAAAACATAGATGTCCTTAGTAAAAATGCACCTTTCTTGCAAAAGCAGCATTGATTAAAAAACTCTTACACATTTTTTCAAGAGTGTAGTATAGTGCACTGTTGGAATTGAATGATAATTCTGCAAAAATTTAGCGTGCCTTTTTCATATGCAGTATTTCATTCTGAAAGTGCAGTAGCTCTTGAAAAGCTACAGTTTTCATTTGGACTCTGCAGTATTCCGTTCAACTGGGTTGTTTTCCTTCGAGCAGTCTTCTCTGACAGCGTGCTCATTTTAAGATGCTGTATTCTTTGAAACAAAGTTGCTTTCTTACGAGAAGTGAAGTGGTCCTTTCAAGAAAGGCAGGATTTCCTTCAAAAAGGTTTTTCTTAGGTCAGTATACTGCTTGAGCAGTATTCTTTTAAAAAAATGCTGCATGCCTTGAAAGCATGCAGGATTTCGTTCAAAGATGAATGAGTGCATAAGGATTGTATCTTGAAAGAAGAAACCTTTCCGCAAAATATGCACTTTAGTGCTTTAGGCAGAAGATCTATCTCTCCTTTATGTATTATTCATACACAGATTGTATTCCTTGATAAAGATTGCATTCCATGAAATATACCATGTCTTCCTTTGGCGATGCAATTGTAATTCGCGAAATATATATAGATATATACACCTTGCTGAATCCTATTGTCATGTTGTCGCTCATGTCATGAAATCTTGAAAAAGAGCACTGCTATGGCCTGGTACTCTCTGAATTTCTTGTATGATTGGACTTGAGTAGATCCGACGAAGACGTGGTGCCTCTTCCTAATTCCTTTCAAAGGGGAAGAAATCATAAGAAATCAATGACATTCTGGGCTGGATGAGGGGGTAGATTCGGGTAGATGATGACAAGCATTTTCAGATAGCTTGTGCATGCTGCAGAACCAACCACTGGGACGGAACACGGACTTCCAATTCCGCCTCACCCACCCTGCATGTCTAAAGTAAGCCCTACTGTTTGCATTTTCAGTCTGCAGCAAGATGGTGCGATAAACATTGACTTTGCATGCTCCGTTCCAGTCCAGTACTCTGTGATGTGGCCCTGCTTTGGAGCCTTTGACGCAAGGAGTGGATGCACAAGAACCTCGTGATCAGCTAGACGATTGTGAGCAGTGCGCAGACGGTGATTGCGGCGGCTTGGAAGGCATGCAGCATCCTGATGGCGACCTCCATCCCTGAAGCACAAGTGTTTCTTTTGATCTTGAAACATGTTTGCTTAGTTTCTAGCTTCCGCCGCTAAGGATACTCCACTGTCCACCGGGAGAAATGGGTACACGTTGGTGCTGGTCAGGGCAGCTACTCCAAGACCGGTCCTCATGTCATATCAGCTGCTGCCATCTGCTGTGAACTTCATAGATCTTACAGTATTTTTGTTGATGTTGCAGCCAAGTTCTGCAGCGAAGTTGTTACCTTTGGAATGCAGATTCAGCATCCCTGCAACCAGCTGCGAAGCTTCTAGTCTGTCAAATCAGATCCAAACGAGGACCAATCAGATGCTGTTTGTCGGCGAGCGAGGCGGGTCTCTGCTGTAAATAGACGCCCAAATCCTGAGAGGGGTGAGACAAGTGTCTGAGACAGGTGGTGCCTATGAGAAAGAACACGTTGTCCATCACAAGTGTCTGAAGCTGCAAAGTAGTTGGACTCTCCACCTGAAGCAAGGCTATTTGCACAGCTTGGGAGACCAAGAAATCCGATAGTGCGGGGAAGCAGAGTGGCCTAGATTCTGGGGTTCGTTTAAGCCGGTCAAGCTAAGAAGGCGACATCCCCATTGTACAAGGAGTTTTGGTCTGCTTGCACGAAGATGATTCATTGCGATGTGCTTGTGGGTCATTTGCAGAGGTCTTCGTGGTTGTGGAAATGTGTTTAGAGGAAAGGTAAGGGTTGTTATCAGGGACCTCAAAGAGAATGTACCTGGCCCATACGCCTATTTCATTGGCATCTTTTCCAGAGGTCACTGGACAAACTCTGGTGTTCGACCTTGCTAGTTGCTTTCCTTCTCATCAGTGCTCTCTGTAGCTCAGTCTCAGTCTTTTTCCCCTTTCTCAACTGAGTTTTGCAGAAAATGGCTGGTCAAAGTGGCTACTGGTAGCAAACTTACAAAGTACACGGACACTCCAAAGAAACATGACATGGTCAGAAGGACCAAATGCATTCTATGAAGATCATTGACGATCCAGGCACTGTCGTAGGTCGTACATATGTAAATGATATAGCTTTCCAGTCGCATGGTGTGACATCATTTCCATAGGACGTAAAGTCTGAGAGGCGATGTTTGTTGCGGTCATCATGTTGACACCAACGGTCTCGTTTTTTCCATGTGCTTAGAACATTTGAAAAATTGTATCAGGCTTTCATACTCGTAATGTAGGAAGCTCTTGAGCTGGATGGTGATCTTTTGTCAGCTCAGAGTCACGGAAGCAAATTTGGCCCCAGAGAAAGAAAGACCCATGGTGCAGGAAAACTGGTTTATTCATGAATATTCATGATATTCAATTTATTCATGAGACATTGACGCCCCCTGGTAAGAAACAGCCTTCACTGTAGGAAACGGTGACTTTTGTGCGTTTTTTTCTTCGGGGAAGAAGTCTGTCGGAAAAGTGTTCATCACATCAGTTCGCAAAGGAGACATTGGGCAACGAAGGTGTGGGTAAGAGGGAGCACATTGAAGAAGCAATGGCTATGCAACTATTTACTGATTGTTTTATGACGATACTTTGAATGCTAGAGGCTATAGCCTATAGCCATCCCTTCTCCCTACAATCTTTTCGACCACTGCCAATCATTCAGCGGCTCATTGGCCTACCCCTTTGCCCTTGGGCTGGATAAATGTCTTGCAAGCACTGATGTTTCGAAAATTGAAAGAAGGGATTCATGTCATGCTTCATGGTCAGAAATCGAAAGTGCAATCCAAGGTACGGAGGCTGTTCCTGCGGCAACATCTTTTGTATGTTGTTGGGTATGATTTTGACTGTACTGGCGGGATATGGCATCGGTCTACTGCTCAAGAACTACTTTGTCAACGAGCAGAGCCCAATGAGGACCAAGGGCAAAAAGGATGGGAATATCCCTTTTCACTCTGCCCCTCCAACACCACCTGCCAATGCTCAAGCATCAAGATCTGCCACACATTCCCATATTCATCGCTGTGCTTGGACTCGAATTGGTCTTTGTTTTGGCTAAGGCTAAGGCTAAGGTTCCACAATGACTGATTTCGCAGCGCAGCGACTTTTTTACCTTTCCTCGCAGCCAGTTAAGTTCATGTTAAGAGGACTCTGACAATGCAAGGAGTTTTAGCCCTTTGGACAGCGGTGCTCATTCTGCCGGCAAAACCCATCGTGTACACCCAGTTTCGGGTTACTGGAGTCATGCATCCACGGCCACATCCTTTGACTGTGCCCTACTCAGTCTAACAATCAGCCTTTCAAGTAGTGGGAATAATGTGTTGGTACGCATGGCCCCATTGCCTAGGCAACGTGGAAAAGGAAAGCTGGGATCTCAATTGGTCGGAGGAGAAGAAGGCCAATAGTTCTGAGTTCCTGCAGCCGTTTCCAAAGGTCTGTCCTGTTCCAACATCAAGGGTCTAGCAGCTTGTGCATTTTGGCAATCCGTCTTCAACACCAGAAGTCTTTCTTTTCGATTCTGCCCTTGAAATTGCGCAACCTCTCAGATGACAGGCGTATTGCTGCGCCCAGACCAAGCAAGGCTGCTCTTCAGATCCCTTTGATTGTGAGTTGCAAAAAGACAGCTACAAGACAGCATGGACATCAAAGAAGCTCCTTGGTTGATGCAGGGTCCTACGCCGTAGCCAGCTCGTAGCCCAGGATATTTGTAAACTAGGTTTTGACACGGTTCATGCTGTGTTTTAGCATGTTTCAGGAATGCATTCAACCAATGATGTAAAACCAAACAATTTAACAAAGGCCCGGGGTGAGCACAGAATGTAGGGCTGGGATTAATAAACACCACTCTTTTGAACGAGAGGGAATGAACGAAAGGGAGTAAATAAAGTGATATCGAGGTTTTAAGCGTTGCCGAACAAATTGCCGAAGTGAAAACTCCACTTCCCCCACCAAAAAAAAACATTACCACCAAAGTTGGCCCACTCACAGGGGGTAGAGTTGGTGTTATTATTACCGCTGGCGACGACGGCTCACTTTGTTCGGAGGGGGTTCATGAATCCCAGATTAACCTTAGAGTCTTAGAGGTAGAAGAGTGAAGGAAGCATGAAGGCACCTTTCCGCTCCTCTTAGGAGTGCTTATTGCTGTGACAAGCATGGCGTTGCGTGTGATCATGCTGCATTGGGCTGTGACCGGCTTTGTGATATTTTTGGTCAGAAGCTTGGCAGGAGCACATAATATGAGTTTTGTAGTTATCTCCGCCAAGGTTTGTCTTGAATGTGCTGGGCCAAAAGAAATCTTAAACCAACAACTCGACAAATCGACATGGCAGAAGAGCCAGGCTGACATGAAACTCATCCAGGGGTCAACCCTGAGGCTTGTTTGTGGAGGTCATCGTTCAAAGTCACCACAAACACAAAGTATACAAAGAGGATGGCCTTCAGCTGATTTTGACAAGCCAAGGACGGCATCTTGTAAAGATCGTGCGATGCATGCTTTCTCAAAGGTGCGCGGACTGTTTACGGGTCTTGAGACTTCCCTCCCCTTAGCTGCAATCGAACCAAGTGAAGAACGAATGGTGTCAGGACGCGACCAATTGAAGACTCAAGAACACGCGCACACACTGACTGGTATACTTCAATAAACATGCTTTCCTACGATATTGTTGTGAGGTGGTTGCAGTAAAAGCCAATGATATGCCCAATCAGATGGCGCTTTGTGGCAGGTGGGAAGCTGTGCAAAAGCACACAAGGAAGTGCTAGATCTATGCTGGGTGTGCAATGCTTGCCCTCTAAACGGGCTGCAATGTCATAAGGAAGGGGAAGAGAAAGTGGAGGAGGCGATACAGGAGAAAGGGCCGAGACTACCATGTGAAAGGCCTCCCCAGGATGGATTTATGTGGAAGTTTGAGAGCTCAAGAGGCGAGTGGAAGCAGCCTGCCCAAAACTCATGACGTGGGAGGGTTCAAATTTCACCATTGCCTCAGGAATTCAACTTTCACCAATATGCTCTGAGTGCTTTCAAGTGCGTCCGTGTGACCTATATAAGATCTACCAAGGGTTTTTGACGTCTCTTTCGCTGTGTCTTTCAGAATCTCAAGCCGACTCAAGCCGACTCAAGCCAACTCGAGCCTGTCAAACATTTGTAAAACCTGTTCGGCCCTAGGCAGCATCGGATACCCGGGGGAGTTCACAAGAACCCTGCAGGGCGTGGCTTCATGTGGCTACAGGACGGTTCTACGTGGAAGCAAGTTGCTGGAAAAAATATTTGCAAGCGAACTTCTGTTCTGGTAGGTAGATGTACGGCCCGGATCATGCAGGTTTGATGGAGCCGATTTGCTAGATTAGTGCAGTTCAGACAGGCTGTTGATCGGGTCCAGGAACCCTTATATAGATTCTTAGAGGCTCTGATACCGAGGCCATTGTGAGTTTCCATTTGTTCCTGTTGCCAAGGTTTGTATTCCACATGCAACTTCTCTGGATATGCCAAAAACGCCTGTGGGCGATGGCTTCATATGGCATCGACGGTCCGATCTGAAAGGAGAGAGCAACTGAAGGTATTTGGAGTGAGACAAGATGTGTTGGGATGTTGCAAATCTGGTCACTGATTCCTAAAGGTTCTGCCTGCTTACTTTGGGAAAAAGCTTTTTTGCGAGTCACAGTGACAGGATCCATTTGGGAACAAATTCCTGCGCAAATGCGCAATGGTGGTATTGGACAAATTCCACGGATACCAGTAACTTGACTTGTGAAAGCAGTTTGGGCAGCTAGTTGCCCTGGTTCATTGCAGCTGTGTGCTCTTGAGGCTGGTCCTGGGCTGCAGTGGAAGCACACCATACATGGATGGACCCAGGTTCTGGCTGGGGATACCAGAACGGGAGTTTGATTTCTACTGGACATGAAATCAATGCAATCGAAAGTGGGAAAGTGTATGAATGGGCGTCAAAGTCCACATTTCTCTACACTTTTACAGATGTATTCCATGGCTGAGGCAGTGCCGACTTGTGGACTAGGTTCATTCTCGGGGCTGTTTTGAAAGCGCACAGCCTCCAGGAGGAACTGCCAAAAGAGATGCACGATCCTTCGCGTCCATGCAATACTCGGGCTGGTCCTGGCATGCGGTGGGTTTTCCAAGAGAGACACGGCAAAGTGGCTTGGCTGAAATGTCAATACAGTGTTGCTATGCTGTCCTGCATGCTCCTGCCTGGTAGACCCAGCCAAAAGGGTCACGAGATTTCAGGTCTGGGAACAGCTGCTCATCCCTGGATGGGTCGCAAAGGAGGTCAACCCGCAACCTGCTGTGCCCCCTGGAAGAGGCCTGCAATCTGAAGTGGCAGCTTTAAGATAAGGCGATAAATTGATAAGGCAAGTTCATCCAAGTTCATCCAAGTTCATCCAAGTTCATCCAAGTTCATCCAAGTTCATCCAAGTTCATCCAAGTTCATCCAAGTTCATCCCTTCAATGCCAAAGCAAAACCTTAAAGTTATAGACTTCAAAATTACCGCACAACTCTGGAACTCAAAAACCAAAGGTCTGCTCTAGCAGAAAACCACCGACTGCAACATGATCCATGTTTTTGACAGAAAGCCATCACATCCACGTCATCCACGTCATCCAGACCAACAGTTCAACATTTGTTCAACCCTTCACCTGAGCTCACCTGGTAGCAGGCTTCATGTGGAGCTTTGAGCCACAAGACTACGGTTGGACACAGATTTGCATCCCAGGACTGACGCAGTTGCTGCATGCGCAACATGCAAAAACAACGTTGTAGAAGTTTGCGGATGCTTATATTTGGAGGTTTCTTAAAATAATGGTACCCCGAAATCATACATTTTAATAGGAGTTCCATTATAGACAGACCATCCATTTTGGGGTACCTCTGTTGTAGGAAACCCCCATTTTGCAGCTTAGGAGTAGTTTGCGTTGACAGACTGCACCAAGTACATGCCAAGCACAAGCAATTTAAAACACATGACCTCAGCACGCTAAAGATTGTGCACCTACTAAGCAAGATGGATTCATCGGTTCAGAGAATATGTAAGCAAGTCATCTTAAAGAAGATCAAACACTATGCAAGCGTCCACGCTTCAGGCTGGTCAGATGGGCAGCCAGAGCCCCCAAGCATGGATGCTGGCACCGGGTTTATGTGGCTTCAGCAGGCAGGATGTACAAAGAGTCACAAAGGCGGAATACGATTGGAGTTCTTGGCACCTCGCACGTGCATGATGCAGATCAGAAATTGCATATGGCTATGGGCAAGGGAGATCAGGTTGGATAAGGGAAAGTCGACCTTTCTTGCACATCATTACAGAATAGCATTCTAATCGTAAGGAGAATTAACAAGACCCTCCAAATGTGACGCAAGAAAGACTCATGAGCCACCAAGGCGGCGACAGATTTCGGGATTGAGATTTGTGTAGCAGCTTTTGGCACAGTTTTCTTGATGTTTCTTGATCAGTCCGCAAGTATGTAGAAGATGCATGCAGAATGCCGCCCCTTGACCAACTCAATGCCAGGTGGTATCGCCGTTTTGTGTTTGCTGCTTGATGCGTGTTGTCGCTGATTCAGGGTGGCACCTGGCATCAAGTTCCTGTTCCTCGGGGACTGCGCGGTTTATGTGCAGATCAGCCTGCGAAGCACTTCCTTCCTGCAGGTGCCCAATGCTGTTAGTTTTGAGGATTTTGCCATACCAAAAGAGCCCGCACTATTGGGGGTGGAATTTTCCAAGGGACTGGACCGGACGGGGGACCTAAAAGGCCAACAATGAGAGATCTTGTGAGTGCTTGATTGATTGAGTGAGCGAGTGAGTGAGTGAGTAATTCGACAAGTAGTTGGTTGATTAGTTGCCTGAAGGTGCAGTCCATGTACTCTAGGGATGTCTGAGGTTTGTGAGGTATTCGGAGGCTAGGGAAGGTGGTCAAACTGTACAACAGCATGCAGGGATGTAGAAAATGACGCGACGGTGCATGACAAAACACTACACATACTACATGGATTTACATGGTAAAAGGAGCTTTGGGAGAGAAAATTTCGTGGCACCAACAAACAAAGAGAAAAGAACACCTGAGAAGAAGAGCTGCGCAGAGCTGAAAATTGCTGAACAGAGCTGAGTTGGGACGAGCTGAGAAGAGCTGAGTTGCGACAAGAGCATAGAAAAGAACTGAGACGACCTGAGAAGGCATGAGAAGAGACGAGATGAGATGAGAACGGGAGAGAAGAGATTAATGAGAAGCAAAAATCAAGAATAGAGAAACCAAGAGTAAGAGATGTCAAGACAAAGAGATGAAAAGAGAAGGAAACATCAGATGACGGAGATGTCAAGAGAATGTTTCTGCAAGGCACATGGGGTTGTTTGACATCCTATGGCCCTATGGGCGCATTCTGTTTCTGCCCTATGGGTTTTGTATGGTTTTATATTATGTTTGAAACTTCCGCCGCGGGCTTGCCTGGACACTACTTGTACAATAGATTTGGCTGTGCTAGCAGCTACAACAGACACTTTAGATATTGAACCAAAAGGAAGTCACTAAGCAGAACCTTGGCCACTCCTACAATTCGATTTGCTACCCTGGGGCAGACTGTCGGGGGATTGGTTGGCGGGCGATCTGGTGGGAGGGATATAGTCAGCATGTGAGTACGTGCGTTGAACAATAGTGAATGCTTACGCGCGTTTGTTACTCAGATGTTCCTCTTCCAAGGTCCATCGATGCTCAGAGCATTGAGTCACGAGAGATTTGGTGATGCGCAAAGCCACCGATCCTGAACATGTAGCTTACGCCACTCTTCCCATGTACTGTAAGTTCGCCAGTGGCGTTCAAGTACCAATCTCCAAACAGCCAAAATGGCACATAACAGAAAGTTCCAGAGCAGTGAGTATTGACACGCGTTTGTAAACTCTGGTAGTCTTGGTGTTTGTGTCCAATTGTTATTTAATGTTGCTCGTTTGAATATGACATTATATACCTTTATATACATATAGATTCTGATTATGCTGGATTATTTTTCTGCAAGGTCGAGGCTTCATGTGGAAATGCACTCGGAAGCATGGGTTGTTGGCTTGGCACCAAGTGCATCGGAACAATTGGCATCGAGATGGTCCAGCTCGGCCACCACACGAAGAAGCTGGCAACGGTCTGATGTGGGTCTACCAGGCCGATACAGAAAACATCAGAAAACATTCCAGGGACATAGTGGACATCAGGGACACAAAGATCCTGAGATTAGCTGTCCTGCTTCAGATATTGAAATCATTTATTAGTTTCTACAGGGCATGTCACAAAGGATATGACATTTGTATCTCACATTGAAGAAAACTTGCAGAGGAGAACAAAAATACCATTCAATGTACACCAAGAACGCAGCATACTCCCATACCAATACTGAAGTCATTTGCTGCATGGATTTGCTGTCGAGGATCAATACTGGCAGCAGCAAAGAATTCCTCGATGGCATGCCAAAGACGCACCTGATTTGCCTGCCGGCCCGGGACTCATGTGGTCTCGTCTCTCGGTCGGTTAGATTTGGACAGTTTAACAGGTTTAACTCTACTCCCGGGTGCAAAGTTTTTTGGGGAAGAGATAGATATTTCATATTTTGGTCCTGGACGAGAGGTAAATTCAGTCAGTGTTTCGCAGTCTTGCTTCTTTGCCTGCGTTGCCATTCAGAGTAAGGGGCTTGAAAATAGAAAGGGCAACATGCATAAATGTTGGATCACTCGAGGAGACACTGTGGATGGTAAGCGCGTGTGGAAGCAGGCACTTATTCCAGATTGGGAGGTAGACAACAAGCTTCATCCACCAGCACAGCCTGCTGGTGAAGGCATGATGTGGAGGTACAGCGAGAAAGATGGTCGAAAGGAATGGAGCCAAGAAGGAATTGGTGATTGGTATGCGGACAGCGCAAATCATCCACCTACCGAATATGCAGGGAACGGCCTGATGTGGAAGTTTGCCTCTGTGGGCGGCAATCCTGGCAAATGGCATCAGGTGGACATACCTGATTGGCATGTCTTGGATCAGTTTGAGCAACGCAGATTTTGTTTGCAGATTTTTTGCGCCCCATTGTTTTCTCGATTGAAGGTAGCATCCTGAGGATGATTATCTCTTTCAAGAAATATTCAGGCAAGGGGCAGGAGAGTCGGCAGATTCTGGCCCAAGCATAGAACGGTTTCGTTTCAATGTTGGTGGGTTTCGTTTCAGTTTAGAATTCCAACTAAGGCAACCCACCGTCGATGCCGGGCCCGGCTTCATGTGGACATTTGACAAAGACATTGGTCGATGGACCCAACTTCCAATTCCCAAATGGAAAGAACCTCGGCGTCGACTCGGCGTTCCTGGAGTTTCTTTCTGTTTCTTTCGATTTTCACAAGTTGGCCGGCTCACACTTCAGTTTTGGCGTTGTTGTTTCCGTGTCATGGTTCATGCTCTGAAACAAGTAAGGACGCTACTTCAAGTTCACTAGCACTTGTACACTTGCATTACATGATGCATCATAATGCTACGCTACTTGAAGTTCACTAGCACTTGCACGCATACATGATGCATCATGATGCTGTGCTGCTTGAAGTTCACTAGCACTTGCATACATACATGCTGCATCATGATGCTGCGCTACTTGAAGTGCACTAGCACTTGCACGCATACATGATGCATCATGATGCTGTGCTGCTTGAAGTTCACCAGTACTTGCACACATACATGATGCATCATGATGCTGTGCTGCTTGAAGTTCAGATGCTACGCTACTTCAAGTTCACTAGCACTTGCATACATACACGATGGATCATGATGCTGTGCTCCTTGAAGTTCACTAGCACTTGCACACATACATGATGCATCATGATGCTACGCTACTTGAAGTTCACTAGAAATTGCACATTTGCATGATACATCATGATGCTACGCTACTTCAAGTTCACTAGCACTTCCACACATACATGATGCATCATGATGCTGTGCTGCTTGAAGTTCACCAGTACTTGCACACATACATGATGCATCATGATGCTGTGCTGCTTGAAGTTCACTAGCACTTCCTCACATACATGATGCATCATGATGCTGTGCTGCTTGAAGTTCACTAGCACTTCCAGACATACATGATGCATCATGATGCTGCGCTACTTGAGGTTCACTAGCAGTACAGCTAAGGAAAGGAGCGAGGACAAGCCTCTCGAAGTTCCTGCAGGAGAGGGCTACATGTGGAAGTTCTACAAGGAGAACGGCAGCAAGCACTGGCATCAGGTGCGAATGTCGAAAACAGATCTTCTGAGACCTCATCCAGAGCCTTCTGAGCGTTTTGGTGGCTATAGATGGCTATAGTGTTTTTTATGTCCCACCTCAAAAGCAAAATTTCAGAACACAATGCAACAGATGTATGTTGATATTGTTTGATTATATTTGGAATTATTCTTGAGAAACAGCCCAATTTGGAGTTGACACTGATCGGAAGACGGCTCGTTCAGAGCAGTTGGTTTAAAACTTTAGGGTGCAGCCAAACAGCCAAGGCCTGCAGGCAATGGCTTCAGATGGCAATATAACACAGATTCAGATCGAAATCACTGGGAACAAGTCCTAATAAAAAAGGCAAGTTGTACAGGTGTCCTGTGTCATTTGGGGCTTGGGTAAAAGACCGCACCAATGACACATGCCCTCTCACCCATGCCAGCAAAAACCTAGTTGTGTGCTGAACGAATTCCGATGCATGGTGAGTTGTGCTATCGGTCGCAGGAGACTGTTGCAAAGCCAGGCTCCTGTCAAGCTGCTAGTGCTCTTAAACCATATGAAACCATAATTCAAGTTGAGGCCATGCTAGGCCATACTATCACTCAAAAGTGGTAGTGTATGGTAGTATGCAGGACACCGCGAGGACTTTTCCATTTGGCGAGTCTCAAGTTTAGAGGTGTTCAAAGTGAGCAGCATGTGCAATCATTTTAAAGCCCTCATACTTCTGTCACTATTCAAGATGATTCATATCTCAATCTACAAAGGGCGTGTTCGCCAACTGGTTTGTGAGCGCAATACGCGTGGCCTCGCACGAAATGTCTTTCAAGCTCTTCACTGTTCGACGAACAAGGCATTCTCATAGAGACTGCAAAAGGTACAGGATTCGATGCATTTTGAATACAAGTTTGCGCGATTTTGCAGGCATCTACACTTATTTTGGTCCTTCGCACATTTACACTCTTCTTGCCTTCATTCTTCTATCCTGTGGAGTGGGGTGTGGTAGGAACCGGGGTGTAGAGAAGACCCCATGAAACGATTGACATACTAGATATGACGAGATATGACGAGATATGACTAGATATGACGAGATATGACGAGATATGACATGTGCTCTGCTCTGCCCAAGGCAATGACCTCCTGCTGCGAATGCTGGACAAGGATGACGCCTTACGTCATCTTCTCAGCGAACGTTGGCAGCTCCGGTTGTTCCAGCTTTGAAGATCTTTGAAGATCTTTGAAGCATTGTTTCTCTATGTTTCTCTACTGAAACCGATCTTACAAGCACGTTAAGAGACATGCAGAAATACAAGTCACTCTCTGTGATGTCACTGTTTGAATGTCACATTGTGACAAGCCTGGACAAGCCTTGAGATTCTCAAGTCTGTTGGCTTCTTGGGATTGCACTGCAATTGCCATGAACTTGTCACACTCAGAACGAATGAGAGATATGAGAGACTGTGATTCTTTTGGAACGGTGACTCCATGTGGGCAAGGTCCAGATGCCACGCAGTGCCTAGAGCATACCTGGTTCGGTGGATACAGTGAGGCATGGAAATTAAAGGAAGCGAAGCTCCACGTTCAACGCTGAAGCAGACCATAGGCATCCGTACGTGCAGTTCATGCCAGTCCATCGCAGTCCAGCACGCGTTCGCTCCAGGTCTCTCCTACCTTGTCTGTTGGAGTGTTGCAGTGTGCAATGGCCTTAGCTTCAGACGTTGAGAGAGAGCAAGAAATTAGAACAAGAAATGCACTCCCTACATCACACTCCTGCAAAACACCTGTCAAGAGGAATAAAGCTGCCACTTCTTCCTGGTTTTCGGTGCCTCTTGTCTGAGGTAGAGTCTTATGCACGCATGACAGAGTTGAGAAAGGCGTGGCCTGAGTCAAGAGGTGAACACGAAACACAAAGAAATGGTCCGTCAGGGCCACTGCAGTGTCTGCAGGATTAGCATGGATTGGCTCTGTCTTGGAAAGCAGACCTTGAGGAATTCAAGTCTCTCCGAGTTGCATCTCCTAGTCATTAGTGCAGTAGTGTCAGAAGAATCCGGTTGGATGATTGGCTGGAAAGGAAGTCCTTTACAAGTTGAAAAAATCCAGTCAGATTTATGGGGGCGAGATGTTTCAGCTGTCTTGGCTTCGTGAGGGCATTTTCCTTTTGCTGGCCCATCAATACGAAGTTCAAAAAAGCGTTTGATCCCTGTGTGCGGCCATGGAGAACTGAAAAACACAGAACTGAATGGAAAATCTAATTGAGTCTACCCGCTGATTGATAAACAAGTTGATAAACAAGGTAATTACATGTAATAATTACATGTAATAATTACATGTAATAATTACATGTAATAATTACATGTAATAATTACATGTTGATTATATGTAATTACTCGAACGGTCGAACGGCGAATCAAATCAGCACCAAGGCCCTGGTGGAGCTTCGGGCACTCTTCACGCATTTTGATGTCAGAAATCAAGGCACACGGCAGCATTGGCTTGTCATTGGCTTGTCATTGGCTTCACATGATCTTCTTGTCATGATATTTACATATATTTACTTCTTCTCAGTCATGCTTCAGTCATGCTTCAGTCATGCTTCTCGTATGCTTCTCATCACCGTTTCAGACTCTTTTCACAGAGTTTGGCACTGAGATGCTCGTGTTTGATGTGTTTGGACCTGGACAGCCACAGGTTGCTTAAGTGCCCAAGACTTGAAGGGAGTTCTCGTGAAGCGTGGGACACAGCTCTGCGAGAACAACTGCTGTTTTTGCTTCTTTGTTCATTTCATCTACAGGGTTTAGAATGTTTAGAAGAGCTTCCAACTTGCATATCTTGCATTTTGAAAGCGGAAGTGTTCGCGTTGTTCTAAGGAGTGGCATGGGAGGTGTGGCTGCAGAGCGAGTTTGCCATGCCTTGGATCGGAGAAGAGATGGTCAGATCACCTGGACTGCGCCAAAGCGCTGGCGTCTGCAGTGTATCTCACCGAACCTTCGTCCAACATACGATTTCTGCTGCGCATGCGCAGTAAACATCCATAAGTTACATAAGCATCCACAGGCCTCATGAGCCTCATGCCGTCAAATGCCAAGTCGCGGAAAAGACTTGAAAAGACTCCTAAGCTTGCAACATGGCACAATGGTACAACCTTCGTGATTCCTCAGAGAGCCCTTGGTCATACAAAATTCAGCCTCGGGGAGGACAGAGTTCACAGCTGCTGCTATGTGGTACGTGGTGTGCTGCCCAGTTGGGCCACATGTTTTGTGCAGACAGCATCCAGTTGTATTGATCAAGACATACCGGGAACCTCCGGGAACTCAAATGTATCAAAACAACACTAACCCAGGAGTCATGCCTTCCACCTCACTTTGGAAAAAGCGGCCTTTCCGTCCATCCAGATCTTAACAAACGGATTCCGAGTCATCACGTCGCATAGGTTCACATCTTCTACAGCCAACTTCTTTGAGAGCACAATGCTGCCCTGATCGCTTAGTTTTGTGGATATTGCAGGTCTGCCGGAACAACAGGGCAATAGATGCCGCCTTCGCAACGTTTGATTCTGATCAGGAGAGTGAAAGTTTGCAGACTGGCAGCTGAGACCTGCCTCTAGCCATTTTGCTACAAGTTGGCTTATTGTGGCACATAGTTGAGTGAGTTTTAAAGAACGGAAATAACGCCGATAGAGGATGATAGAGGTCATTATTTGTGAGTGTAGAGTGTAGAGGTCAAGAACTATGTGAGATATATAGGTGAAATGTGTTCTTGAACTGTGGCTGTTGAAGTAGGCCTTCTCAGCCTGCACCTACTCAATGGCCTCAGTTTGTAAATCCCAAGTCATTTTTGTGCCATGCTGCATTTGCACTGATATGCAAGGACGGACGTGTCACTGCAAGAGACCTGCAGATGGTCTTAGCAGATCTGCGAGGCCCAGATGTCTTTACAGTGCAACTGCTCCTTCCGTGATCATTTGGCCGAAAACATGCACAAACATTTGCCTTGGAGGCCAAGAAGCCTGGCGCAGGCAAATGCCAACCCTGTTTGATGAGATGGCAGGGAGCTTGGGCCACGAGAAGTGACTCACCAGACTCACGAGCAAGAAGACTCTGGAATTGTTGTCTGGAATTGTTGCTTGTTTAGACTCAGCAAGGAAAAGCAAGAAATTTCGTCATTCAGGAGGACTGGTGTGACTTGCAGTGTTTCCTAAAGAGTAATTTGCACCTCTCGGTAGAAGTAAAAGCCTTGGTGCCAAAGTTTCAGGACTGCGCGTGAAACCATGCGATCTTTTGTGCAGGTTTTCAAGAAGGAGGCACAGCTATAACAAGAGAGTACAAAGGAATTGCTGAATCGGCTTAGCAGATCAGGTCTGATCAAGCTTGTTGTGAAAGGAGGCCCTTCAATCCTCGAAATTCCAGTCTCCTAACTCCCAGCCTTGGGGAAGAGAGATCTGTGCAGGAGTCAGTGAACCTGGTACTAAGTTGTACTAATCTGAACGCTAGTTGTGCTACATGCTCAGATCATCACCTGGTGTTCCTGATTTTGGGCCCCACTTGCCACAGGCCATGAAGTACGCCAATCTTGATCAGCTAAGCCCTCTGTGAGTTCCAAGATTCTCCAATTGCCAACATTTTCTGAGCTCCTCCGTGCTTCTCCTTTTCGAGTGCATGTTGCCATCATGTTGCCTATAAGCAGTCCGTTCGGAAGAGTGATCGGCTCCCCTTAGTGGACGTACCACCAACTATTGCAATCGCTGTGAGGTTTCGTCAGTACTTGCAACAAAACATGACTTTGCGGGCAGGATCCTCAGCTCAGATGTCAAACGCAAAGCGGGGGTCAGAATTCATCGATTTTACCTGAGGCAGGAGATGCCTTGTACGCAGTAACATAAATTTTGATTCAAAAATAAATATACTAAATTCTGTACGAACTATAAAATCTAAAATCTACTCCACATACAATGATACTGACGATATTCTAAATATCAAGATAATTTGGAATATATATATATATATATTAACACTTACATCCTCATGGTTTGCTCTAATTTGGGCGTTTGTTGAAAATGCAATAATTTTGACCGCTTTAGGAAATAGAAGTGGTTCTAAAAAAAGATTCTCGTTTCGTGGAATTCTGCTTTTGGCCTTGATTTTTTACCTTCATAGGAGCAGGATGAAGAATATATTGATTGTCGCGTAATTAATTTGCTTATTTATTGATCATCGAATTAAGCTTGATTAATGATATATGGGGAATAAAAAAGAAACATATTTTTTTTTTAAGATAATGACATATGTATCTAAAATTTATCCCGGCAAGAGACCCCAAACAGTGTGGGGGGGGGTGTGAGGAGAATGTATGATAATATATGGTAATGTGAGACAATGTTTGATAATGTTGAGGATGACGACGACGACGACGACGACGACGACGACGACGACGACGACGACGAGGATGATGATGATGATGATGATGCTGATGAAGATGATACTGTTGCGGACGATGATGTTGAGGATGAGGTGAAGGAGGATTATGTTGAGGATGAGGTGAAGGAGGATTGTGTTGAGTATGATGAGGTGGAGGATGATGATGTTGAGGATGAGAATGATAATGCGGAAGATGAGGTGGGAGAGTATAGTAACCCCGCGCCTATTCGTTTAGTATTCCATGATCCCCCATTAGCCATATTTAGCTCTCACTCAAAAAAACGATAAGAGGAAGAAAACGATCACGTTGGTTATGTGAATGATCTGTGTCCAGACTCTTGAAATAAAATGTTATTGATATGTCCATCGTTCTGCAGCTATTTAGTGCTTTTGGTCTCTTCCTTTCATTGTCTATTGTTGTATTCGCGCACCAACGCATGGGTGTCAGATTCTGCTCAGGAACGTAGGTGGTCACTACAGACGTTTTTTGAATGATTGCAGCCATTTCCAGAAAAAGAGGAATATGCATAGGATTCACGAACGATAACAAAACGATTACGGAAACGATAGCTTTTGATATTAAAAATTATCCGCGGGAGAGATTATTTATTTTTCCCTTTTCCTCTCCCTTTTCCTCTCCCTTTCCTTTCCTTTTTCCTTTCCTTTTTCCTTTCCTTTTTCCTTTCCTTTTTCTTTTCCTTTCCTTTATTCTTCTTTTTCCTTTTCTTTCCTTTTCCTTTCTATTCCCTTTTTTTCCGTTTCCGTTTCCGTTCCGTTCCTTTTCCTTCTTTTCTTTCCTCTCTTTTTCTTTTCCTTCTTTTCCTTTTCTTTCCCTTTTTTTTTCTCCTTTTTTTTTTCTATTTTTTTTTGTCTTTTTTTTTTCTTTTATGAATATTTTTTATTTTTCTTCCTTTCTTTTTTTTTTCCTTTTCTTCTTTTTTTTCTCTCTTTATTTTTCTTTTTATATAATTATACTATTCTAATTTTGCAAATACAAGATTTTTCTTAAAAAATATATGAAAAATTAATAATTATAAGGATATATTTTTTAAAAAAAATGTTATGAATTATTTGATAAGGATATGAAAATAATATTTGGAAAAATGATAAGAAAAAAATAATTACTACTAATATTACGATAAGCCTAGCCCAGAGCTGCCGCGCGCAAATCGCGAGGGTCCGAAATCCCCAAATTCCGCCACTTTTTGGGGAAT